>PVJN01009912.1:0-59193 GCA_004026805.1 Lasiurus borealis
AAGAGGAGAGGAGAGGAGAGGAGAGAAGAGAAGAGAAGAGAAGAGAAGAGAAGAGAAGAGAAGAGAAGAGATAGATATTGAGTCAATATTCTTGAAAAGTTGTGGTCCTTTATTTTTTCATATTTTAGTAGAGACTTATCTACTAGTTACTAAAATTTTCCCATGAGCAACATATTGAGATGTCAGAACAAAGAGACAAAAATCGACCAAGCAAGGGGAGGAGAAAATATATGGCTTCAAGCTGCTACAAAATAGAAGGTCAGAAGAGCTGCATATAATCCAGTCTACAAAGCCAAAGGCCAGCTACCAGGACCTCCCTCTTCCCAAATCAAAGACCCGAGTAGCAGCAGCTGAAACCATGCATTCTGACCATCAACTTTTTACTTTGTAAAAGGTGCAGTGGAAAGATGAGCAGAAGTAGGAGGCTGAAAAGGAACTGTGCTTTCTCAGACACCTTTAAATAGAAAGGATCTCTGAAGAAAAGAAGGAAGTTTATAAAATTCTTAAAGTTTAGAAATTTTGGCATGTAGGATTCTGCCTTGAACTTTTGATGTAAGCCCTTCGTTCCGCTTCTTTTCATTATAGATTCTTCTCTCTTTCTCATACTTTCATTTTCTTCTTGCTGAACCCCCTAGCTCTGGGTTCCCATGACTAGCCCTCAAGGCCCTTAAATCTTCAAATTTTAGTTTCTCCGTGAGAAAGTGCAAAATGAAATAATTTTCTTCAAGAGAGTTTGGAGAGCAGGGGCAGAAGATGAATGACACTTGCATTTCTCTGCTTTGCTTTGAAGGAATCCTTCAGAGATCTGTTTGTACCCATGGACGATGTGTAATGAATGAAGTACTCAGGCGATGTGGCATGGAGGAAAACGGTATCCAATAATACCACTGTGAAGATTTAGACTTTAGGGACCACTGTGCATTCTGAACTTGAGATAAACCTGCCACAACCATCAGGAGAGAGTAGCAGGCTGTTGCTTCTGACTCTCCTTCTTCCTCCTCTGCCACAACTTTAAAACCTGGTCAAACACACTTTTTAGGAAACCTTGCTTTTGTGATGCCATTTCATTATGATGAGAAATTCATCATGCATTTCTGTTGTGATTAATGTGATGACATATGATTATGTGTGATCTATTTATGCATTGCTTTGAAAACATTTCTAGTCATTTTCCCCCTACCTATGTGCTATGGGTAACCAATGTTTTTATGCCTTTTTACTGGTAAGAACTGTGTCTTTCATTTTTTTACTAGAGGCCTGGTGCACGAAATTTGTGCATGGGGGGAAGGTGTCCTTTAATCCAGCCTGCACCCTCTTCAGTCTGGGACCCCTTGAGGGATGTCTGGCCACCCATTTAGGCCTCATCCTGATTGGGCCTAAAAGGGCGGGCAGACATCCCTCTCACAATCCAGGACTGCTGTCTCACAACTGCTTGCCGGCATCTGCCTGGTTGCCCCTAATCACATCTGCCTGCCAGCTTGATTGATGCCTAACTGCTCCCTGGATGGGCCAATTGCCCCTTTATCTGCCCTAACTGCCCTCCCCTGCCATCCTAGTCACCCCTAACTGCCCTTCCCTGCTGGCCTGGTCACCCCTAACTGCCTTACCTTGCCAGCCTGGTCACCCCTAACTGCCCTCTTCTGACAGCCTGGTCACCCCTAACTGCCCTCCCTGCTTGCCAGATCACCCACAACTTCCCTCTCCAGCAGACCTGGTCCCTCCCCAACATCCCTCCCCAAAAGGCCTGGGTCCTCCCCATGTGCCTCTCCTACAGGCCTGGGTCTTCCCTAACTGCCCTCCATTGCTGACCTGGTCTCCCCAAACTGCCCTCCTCTGCTGGCCTGTTCACCCCTAACTACCCACAACTGCCCTCCCCTGCAGGCCATCTTATTGTGGCCATTTTGTGTCCACATGGGGGCAGCCATCTTGTGTCTTGGAGTGATGGTCAATTTTCATATTACTCTTTTATTAGATAGCATTTTTTTTCTTTCTCTTGGTGCCTAGCTCAGCAATACAAAGTTGATGATTAATTATGCAGAAATACTCAATCTCATGAAAAATGACGAGGGGCCTTTGGTTGCATGATTTCATCATGAGTTTATTTGTAGTTGAGATTGTCTGAATGTTACATTCTATTTCAAGAGGGGGAATTGACTGCTCTATCTGCATTAGAGCTAAATAGGGAAGAAAGGAATAGGGGGAAATGTAGGGTGAGGAAAAGGGGATGAAAAGAACATAAGTGTTCTTTGTTTGCACCATCCTTTACAATGCCATTGGCACTAAACTTTGGAGCTTCTTCTTTTTCTTTCTATCCTGATATAATAAGGTAGTTAAAGGATTGGCCTCTTTATTTGATTTCAGACTCCATCACTTACTAACTGTGGCTTTGTTCAAGACTTAACTTTTCCGGGCTTTGGTTTTTCCCATTTCAAAACAAAATGAAAATAGCACCTACTTCATTGTGATATCATGAGGAGTGAAAGTGAATATATGTAAGACTTTTAGAGTAATAATTGGCATATAGTATTCTCTCAGTAGTCATCAAAATCATTAATATGAGTTAATTAAAAAAAGTAAAAAATAAATGGTAACCATAGAGTATTTGGATTACATGGGAAAATAGGAGTAAAATAATTACTGAACACATTCTTGGCAATCATTTCTGACTTGTCCGTGAGATGGGACGATTAGTCTTAAAATTAACAGTATCTGGTCATCTTTAACAAACAAATAACAATGATAATGAAAATTATTTCCCAGCATACCATCTGCCCAAGGAAGATCTTGACATTATTGTGCTGCATTACTGATGCATTTCCTCACCATTAACTGGTATTTATTAAAGCAGGATTGCTATCAGATGAAGGTCTTACCTCTAGCTTATTATATAATTGAAGGAAATTAAGTTTGCACCTGGGAAGAATAGTGAATAATTTAAGAAGGCATAGCATTGTTTGTAGACAATACCAAAGTAACAAGATGTGCTGAGTTGTTTGCTTGAGGCAAAACACTCAGCACAGAGAGAAGGTGTGCTGCTGTGGTAAAAATGAGTCTTTACTTTGGAAAATACTGAAGATTAATGGAGGATATGGCAAAGCACATTGTTTGATAGTATTGATTGATTACTAATATTTTTTAAATATTAAGAGAATAACTTCATCCTTTATATTTTCATCTTATATGTGATTCAGCAAGCATTTACTGGGTAAGATTCGATGTCATGTATTAGAATATCAACATAGCTTTAAAAAATTCTTGGGGATTCTAAGACAGGCCAAGATAACTGTGGAATGAGACAAAATATGATAAAACATAAAATGTAAGTCATTTAAGTAAATATTATCCAGCCATATATTAATATACTATATGACCAAAGGGAGCTCTATAGTGGAGTTCTTAGCCTGGACTAAACTTTGATTCATAAGTTAATTTCATCTGATTGGCCCTATTAACCCACTTTTTGTAATCTAAAGCAAATCTTATATTCAGAACTTTATGAAGATAATAGAATGATTATGGAGATGATTAACCCTGAGTTGTAGAATGACAATTCTATAGGTTATGTGATTAAGTTTGAATACCTAAATGTTGCAAAGTTTTGAGCTGAGTATAGAATGCGTTTGAGTTTATTCTAAGGTTATTGTATTAATTATTAAATTATATACTTAGCTAACTTTTTACCTTTTCATTTTTTCTTCTTTTCTTTAATATTTTATGTGTTAATTTTAATCAATGAGCAATAGTAACAGTTGTTAAAATATTCACCTTGATTTGTTTCTCCATAAGTTATTTTGTTTTAATTTTCTAAATAAAACAGAAGTGTTCAATTTATGTTTCTGTGCTAGACTTTTTAAACTCCATTGCATGGAGCTAGATAATGTGGTTTATATAATTTTTCACTCTACAAAAATTTTAAAGACTTACTGTTTCAGTTACCTACTCAATTTAGTGGGTCATAATTTTATTTTATTTTATTATATTTTATTTGTTTATTTATTTATTTTTTATTAATGTTTTACATGTATACATATCATCCCATTGCCCCCCTCCCCCAGGCATACCCTAACCCCCCAGTGTCTTGTGTTCATTGGTTATGCTTATATGCATGGATACAAGTCCTTTTGGTTGATCTCTTTTCTACCCCACCTCTCCTTAACCTTCCTGCTGTAATTTGGCAGTCTTTTTTGATGCTTTACTGCCTCTGTATCTATCCTTTTGTTCATCAGTTTATAATGTTCTTTATTTTCCACAAATGAGTGAGATCATGTGGTGTTTCTCCTTCATTGACTGGCTTATTTCTCTTAGCATAAGGCTGTCCAGTTCTATCCAGGTTGCTATAAATGGTAAGAATTCATTTCTTTTTTATGGCAGCATAGAATTCCATTATGTAGATGTACCACAGTTTTCTGATTCACTCATTTGTTGATGGGCACCTAGGCTGTTTCCAAATTATAGCTATTGTAAATTGTGCTGCTATGAACATAGGGGTGCATAAATCCTTTATGATTCGTGTTTCTAATTTCTTAGGATATATTCCTAAGAGTGAGATTGCTGGGTCAAATGGGAGTTCCATTTTCAGTTTTTAGAGGAAACTCCACACTGGTCTCCACAGTGGCTAAACCAGTTTGCATTGCTACCAACAGTGCACAAGGGTTCCTTTTTCTCCACATCCTCGCCAACACTTGTTGTTTGTTGATTTGTTTATAATTGCCATTGCAACAAGTATCACATTGTCATTTTGATTTGCATCTCTCAGATAATTAGTGACTTTGATCATGTTTTCATGTGTCTCTTGACCTACCTTCTGTCGTCTTTTGAAAAGTTTCTATTTAGGTCTGTTGCTCATTTTTTAATTGGATTATTTATCTTTCTTTTATTAAGTTGTGTAAATTGACTGTAGATGTTGGAGATTAAACCTTTATCAGTGCTAACATTTGCAAATGTGTTCTCCCATACAGTAGGCTTTCTTGTTGTTTTGTTGATGGTTTCTTTTGCTGGACAAAAGCTTTTTATTTTGATGTAGTCCCATTTGTTTATTTTTTCTTTAGCCCTTGGAGCAGTATCAGTGAAGAAGTTCTTTCAGCATATGTCTGAGATTGTGCTGCCTGTGGATTCCTCTAGTATTTCTATAGTTTCCCATCTTATGTTTAAGTCCTGTATCTATTTGGAGTTTATTTTTGTATATAGTGTAAGTTGGTGGTCTAGCTTCATTTTTTTTTGCATGTATCTGTCCAATTTTCTAAACACCATTTATTGAAGAGGCTGTCTTAACTCCATTGTATGTTCATGCCTCTTTTGTCAAATATTAATTGAGCATAGTGGTTTGGGTGGATATCTGGATTCTCTATTCTATTCCATTGGTCTATATGTCTGTTCTTGTGCCAGTACCAGGCTGTTTTGAGAATAGTTGTTTTGTAATATAGCTTGAAATCTGGTATTGAGATCCCACCTACTTTATTCTTCTTTCTCAGGATTGCTGTGGCTATTCAGGGTCTTTTTTTCTTCCAGATGAATCTTTGAAGAGTTCTTTCAAATATGTTGTTGGTATTTTAATGGGTAGTGCATTAAATCTATAGATTGCTTTGGGTAGTATGGACATTTTAATTATGTCTATTCTCCCAATCCATGAGCATGGTATGCTCTTCCATCTGTTTACGTCTTCCTCTATCTCTTTTTTCAGTGTCCTATAGTTTTCTGCATATAGGTCTTTTACCTCCATATGTGACTCTCCCTATTTGTAAGTCTCCAATTTCAATAGAGTTTAGTGAAAACCAGCAGAGCCTGAGAAAATCTCACTTTCAGGTGTGGAGATGGTGTGCCATCAAAGACGATCTAAAGAACTAATTATGAGAATGATGAGAAGCCTCAGACACGGTCTGAGTTTGTGTTTTCTGATGTACATATAGCTATTAAAAACAAATGCAAAAGTTGGAAATAAAATAACAAAAAAAAAAACCCCTGCAAGTACACAAGAAGCAGGCTTCTTTGATGATACATGAATGGTAGATAAGAGATTCCAGAGATGGAGGCTGAGATTTCCAGTCAATAGATAAATACATATACCAATTGATTAAGAACCAATCTGGTTTATATTTGTTAACTCTTTGCCTTTGACTCTTAACAAATTTAGTCCTGTTCCTGTTTTATTTGTATCCTAAATTTAAGGGAAACTTTAAGAAATACAATTATTATTATTCAACCTGGATTTGATGAGAAGACTATGTACAGAAAATAATGCAATTGATCCCAGATTCAAGCATATGGTTAATTTCCAGGTGTTGAAAAATTAATGTAAAAGACCAATTTAACAGTAAGTCTCATTCAATTGAAACAAAAGCATTAGCAGTAAAATTTGGTATAATGAAATACATTAGAAAGCTCCAAGAAATAATTCATACAATTATGTTCTAATACAAGAAAAGTCTTGGCTGTTCCTTGAAAATTTCCTTCCTTCATTAGCCAAATATTTATTGAATGCTCATGTGACAGACACTGTTATAGGAATTAGGACTATAGCTTTGTGCAGAGTAGATGGAACTTCCTCTTTCAGAACTTACATTGTAATGACACAGGCAGGTAATAAACAAATAAAGATATACTACTAGAGGCCCGTTGCATGAAATTCGTGCAAGAGTATGTCTCACTCCCCCCAGCTGTGGCACTGGCTTCCCTCTGGCACCTGGAACCAGGCTTCCTTCTGGCAGCTGGGACCTGGGTTTCCCTCTGGCCACAAGGAGGGACCAGGACCGGGCTTCCCTCATAGCCATGGCTTCTTCTGGAAGGTCGTCTGGTCTAATTAGCATATTGTGCTTTTATTATTAAGATAGTAATAAGATACGTAGAGGAAATTACAGCAGAATATTAAGAATGAGGACTGTTTAGAAATGTGTGAATGTGTATGTATGTGTGTATGTGTATATGTATGTGTATGTGTATACACACCTGTTCATGCATATTTACTTTTTAGATAAGCTTGTCTGGTAAATCCTCTCTGATAAGGTGATGTTGGATCTGAGTAAAGAGAACCTTGTAGATATCAGGAGAAAGAATGTCCCAGGCTAGGGAATTACTAAGTGTGTATTCTGTAAGGTCCAAGTGTATAAGGAATAGTGGAGTAAAGAGTAGGGGTATGTTTCATTTGCTGTCAGAGAGGTAGAATGGAGGCATTTTTTTTTCATGGTGCTAATGAGCTTCTTACAAAACTTCTAAGCAACAACAGCAATTACAATCTCCAAAGATTAAAAGCATATGGGTTGCGACTATTCCCTGATTATTGATTGATCACTACCTAGCGTGTAGCACGATGCTGTTTTAAGACTCAGTCCCTGTTCATAATGTTCATAATGTAATTTTGGAGACAACTTTTTTGGCCTGCTCATTATCCCTTTGAACAACATCACTTTTCTTTTCTAAAAGGATCCTATTTAGACTATGTGGCTTTTCTTAGGCTGACAAGGTCACCACCTTTCTAGTCATCAGTCTTGACAGATTAGTGCTTTATGCCTGAAAGCTTTCCTTCACTCTCTCTCTCTTTTATAACATCTTTTGATTTTAGGGGAAACTTCGGGATGCTACTTTAATTCTCCATGGTATCTAGGGAAGCCTGAAGATCTACTTCAATTTTATTTGTCTAAACAATCCCTTCTGTCACTCAGGAAACCTATGGGTTCTGTCATGTACATCTCCCCTTGGGTCCTATGTGCCCTCACCCCCCAAAAAACAAAGACATAAACAACCAAACAAATACACCTGACAACAATTAGTGTTAGGGACTGTGGAGCAGAGACATCTTTTCAGCAATTAATTTCTCTTTATTCAGATCCTCTTCCTCCACCAGAAATGGCCAAACCCAGGCAGTGAATTGGCATGAATTTCATCCAGTCTTTTTAAAATTTATTTGTTAATGGAGACTATTTTTTTTAAGAGCAGTTTAAGTTTCACAGCAAAATTGAAGGGAAGATATCGAGATTGCCCATGTGCTTGCTCCACACATATATAGTCCCCCTATTATAATATCCCACACCAGAGTGGTGCATTTGTTATAAATCATGAATCTGCATTGACACAATTATTTTTTCCCAATTTTTCATTTCTGTATTAAATGTTTTTTTTTTTCTGAAATTTGCATTTGACATCCTAAATCAAAGGTTTGGAATGAAAGCCTCATTCTTTTTTCTAAAAGTTAGCCTTTAAGATTAATCATTTCTGTCTTTCTAAATTATTGTTTCTTTTATGACTACACCAACCTACTTAGTAACTCTAAAGCCAACAAATTGTCTTCCTGTTCTCTGATTGGGCTACTGTCAAAGCAACATAGTAGGAGCCCTGCACGAGTTCTGGCACTCTGATTTGTCCTGAGTGGCTGTGAGTCCATGTATTCTTCTAAATTCTCCTATCTGACTCTGCCAAGGGTCCTTCTTGAAACCTGAACTGTATTAACTGTTGGGAACTTAGTCCAAACTCTTCCTTTATCTTCTGCTCACTAGACACAGCTCAGTTCTTGGCGGCGGGGCAGACGGAGAAGCCATGAGAGGTTATGGGTGTACAGGTGTACAAGGATGAGTCTTTATCGCAGAAGCCAGTGGTCACATATCCAACAGACAAGAATAACCCTTATAGCAAAGTCCATACAGGCAGGCAACCAGACACCAGCTGGTAAATACATATCTTTCCAAAAAAAGCAGCATCAGTCTGTGTACCCACAGATATTATCTGAGTAGCACACGCTGCCACTAGACTCACCACTTTACATCATAGCAGTACCTGAACTCTCTGGTTCAGCAGCTTCTCCTGTCTCTCCTGCCCAGCTTCTCTCTCTGGCAGATTCTTTGCACAGGTCATCCTATCTGCTCTCTCTTCATACTCGAGCCAGGAGCTTGCCAGTAACCTACTTTTATACTATTTAGACAAAGAAGGCTTCATGCCAATAGTGACATCAAACATATTGGCAACTGAAAGACACAGTGTACCGTGTGTCCTTGCACCCCATCATGGTATCTTGGCCTGAATAGGATTCCAGGCTCAGAATCCTTGATTAGGCTCATGTCCAGAGTGGCCTTTGGTCATTCTGGTGTATGGATAACAAGGCGTTTGTGCTCCCTTTGACCTTAACCATCTGGGGACCCTGTCATGGTTCCCACAGCTACCTAGGCCCTTTCTGAAGGTGATGAGCTTGGAGTGCCTTCACCTCAAGATCAAGTTTTAATTAGCAACAAAGAATCTGTTAACATATTTGAATCACATTCTACTCTATGATGAAGTGAATAGTTGAGTTACATGTGTGTTGTGACTGTGAACTGTTGTTTCATAAATGACACAAAGAATACCATTTAGTAAACATATCCATCCACACCTCTGTCTCTGGCACTTCTGCACCCAGAGTTCAACGAATGCTTATTAGATTTCTTCTCTGCATATGTTATTGCAAAAGGAGAATAAGAATGAGTGTGAAATGCTGCCTGGGGCCAGATTATCTGCATTCACTACTTAGAATTATATAAGAATATGTATCTTGTCTATTTATTTATACCATATCCATTCATAAATATTTATTTTATACTTTGGCTTATAATGTAATATTAACTAATTTTTTTTGTGGATCAAAATTGTCCACATTTGTTTATTGGGAGATTTTCAGTTGGCTGCTGTGTTACTTTGACATGTTCTTTCATTGTGTCTGTGTGTTTATGTGAGTACTTTCTTACTCTTACATAAGGCTCATCTTATATATTTCCTGATTTAGTCTTAGAATCAGCTATTTATCCAAGAATCCTGGTTTCTTTATTGGAGAATGGTATTAGAGACCAAAATCAAGGTGAGGTATGCTTGTTGCTATTGGGGTGTCTTTTAGGTGCTCTCAGATGACAGGATAAAAAATATTTTTATATTAATTTGTATATAAACATCTCTATAATTATTTTTTATTTATGTTAAGCCAAATCTGACTTCATTCTGTCATATTCAACTCGCCTCTATGACCACATGGGTTATTACAGCCTGTTACTCTTGCTTATCTGTAAACCCCTACTCCAACAAGGAGAAACCTCATTTAATTATTCCATTCCAGTTTATATCTATAATAGAATAAGAATCGTTAACCCATAATCCCATTGGAAAGAACATTATCAACTTATTATAGTGCTTATGTCTCACTTATTTTGCTTTTAGTCTTACAGATTCCACTCCTTTCCAAAGTTACTTAGATCACCACACCTTTTTAAAATTGTTTAAAGTATTATATATGTCTCATTAATTTTCCCCCAATGGACTCCCCCATTTCCCCCTGCCACTCCTGCCCCTCAGGACAAGCCCCCACCGCTCCAGTGTCTGTGTCCATTGGTTATAATAATATGCATGCATACAAATCCTTTGGTTGATCTCTTACCCACCACCCCACCCCACCATACCTTTCTTCCCATCCTCTTCAGTAAGGTTATTTCACACATTTATATTAGAGTTAGATTTTCTTGTCACAGTCTGTATTCCCTCCTGAGATTCCTTGATCTCCTAAATGAATGCTTAAAAATATTTGTATACATTAAGGTTCACTTTTTGTGTTGTAAAATCCCCTGGGTTTTCACAGGTGCATTATGTCTTGCATCCATTATGACAGTTGAATAATTTTTTTGCCCCCCTCTTGCCACCTCCATGTTCTACTCAGTCCTTTCAGAAACTGGTCATTTTGTTCAGAGCCACTTTATCTTATCTCCCATCCCCATTTACTCTTTTTCCATGTTTGTTTGTTTCTGTTAATCCTCATCTGAGAATATTTTTTTATTGATTTTTAGTGGAAATGAGAGGGAGAGACAGAGAAACTTCAATGTGAGAGAGAGACATCAATTGGTTGCCCCAACTGGGGCAGGGATCAAGCCTGGAGCAGACGTATGTGCCCTTAATTGGAAGGGAACTTGAGGCCCTTCAATCTGTGGACCTACATTCTATCCACTGACCCAAACTAGCTAGTACTCGATGTGTTTTTAAAGGCTTGTACCTTTTAATCCTTTCCAGAGAATCCACTATTTTCTTCTTACTCTCTGCCCTAAATTGATCTATATGTAACTCATCTTCCTGTTGATTAATAGGATATAGAGAGTTTCTAACAGTGCTTCACTGTGGTTTCAAAATGGACTTAGTAAGAAAAGCATATGATATAAGTCTAGTGCTTTTTATTTAGCACCTCAGAGCACTTTATCAATTAAACAAACCTTCAAAGCTAAGGGACTGAGCTTTTTATAGATAGTTATATCGAGACAGAAGACTTTTCCCGAGGTCACAGCAAACTTCCCAAGTCATAATCATGGAAAGAGTATTTCATTTCCTTGTCTTCTCAAACAAAGTTGCCTCTTCAATAATGAGTGAAGAAAAATAAATTATATTTCCCCATTTCTCTCCTTTCTTCCCCTGGGAATTGGGTACATTTAAGAAGCAAGAATCTTGAATAGCACCCAGCTACATTAGGGAGTCTTTCAATGGCACAGTTTTAATCCAATATTGCTTCTGGTATTTAGGAAACCAGACATAATCGCTTTCTTTGTAGGGGATCTAAGTACTCTCAAGCTTTTCTCACCAATGCTGTCTGCCTATTTTTTGCCCAAAGACACAATATCTATTTTAGGTAACTTCATACTGTGCAAAGGCTTGTGTTATGTAAATGGAATGAAGGCATTATAGGCTGAATTAAGGGATGATTTTTAAGGCAAGGCGATGTGGGGGAGATCATCTAAGCAATTTGGGCAGAATTTAAAACTTCCGTTACAGCATTGACTTTAGCACAAAAAAAAATAGAAGCTATTTTTTTTTCAACTGACAGTCTTATTCTCTTTTGTAATCAGTATCATACTTAGTTAATTACACAATGCTAATTATATAAGCCAAGTACTGTTATGCTGATTTGAAACTTCCCTTTCAATGACAGAGAATCTATTGATAGTTATTAGCATTTCTACTAAATTAAATGTATATCTTCCTCGTGGTGTTCAGTATATATATTTTTTAATTTTGAACACCATGAACATTTTTTAACTGAAGGAAAACAGAAATAATTACTCTTCACTGACCTTTCCCCTTCCCATATTCTACCTCAGCTTTCCTACATCTCTTCATACTAATATTAACTGGAATGTGTTAGGTAGCAAAAAGTCCACAAGAACCTAAAAAAGTGAAGGGGGTTGTGTTCAGGAAGGGTATATAATTGTATGTTCTTTTGGAAGACACTTTTACATATGAAATACTGCAATGGCCTCTAATAAAAAACACATTTGTTTTTATTTTGACCAGATTTTCTAAAACTTATTGGAGCATAGAATGCTTTTCAGTGCAAACAGTTTCTTAATATGCCATCTTCTTTTGTTCAGAATGTTTCTTCTGCTTGGCTTGATCTTGCTTTCACTGATTCTATATGCAACTGGCAAAATTGTCTCTTTCAAAGCTTATCTCAAATGCCCCCTCTTCCATAGATCTGTTCTTGATTGACTATCAAACATAGGTCTACTTATTTAACCTTTTTAGCATTTTTTTGTAACTTTCTTATGGCCCACCCCCCTTCCCACTTTTGTTCAATTATCTGTATTATTGGTTTTAAACATTTGACCAGCTTTAAGCTCCCTGAAGATAACAACCATGTCTTATTTGTCCCACTATCATTTTTAGAACACTATTTTTTATACAAGATAAAAATTCAATAAATATTTATTGTATTGGGCTTTATAGTAATAGCAGCATGCCTTTCTGTAACATTTGAAACACATTATCTGATTCAATCTTTATCACTCTGTAAGCTAGGCAAGGATTATCACCCTCACATTTGAGGACAGAAATCAATATAATTTATTGTACTTGTGTTAAAAAATGCTGGATATAAGCATACATTTAATTCCTAGTTTTGAGAACAAGTGAAACATAACTTAGCTGCCTATTCCAAAATATATTCAGTTTAATAAGATAAAACTGTGAACAAATTATTTTTTTCATTAAGACTATCTTTTTTGTGTATCTATGAAAAATCCCCCTAGGACTCCTATCTCAATGGGCCCAACAATCTGAAACAATTATGTCATAAATTCTGCCTCATCTCAGTCCTTGAAAATCCTGTTCTACAACTCAGCCCAGACATTAAAACACTACAATGTTTTCTCTTCTCTGACTTTTAAAATCTGGGACATGATCAAGAATTTGTTATGGTTTATTCTATTACAGTGAAGTCTAATAAAGTTAGCTTTGCTTTATCAACTGCTTTTATTATTAATCTGGAAAAATAGTCATTTTCAATAAAAAATCTTGGTGCATAAAGGATTAATAATTTACTCACATTGAAAAACAATGGTGGCAGAATGGACAGACATGTCCCAAGCCTTTTCCTACAGCAGATAGAAAGAACAGCTGAGTGTCACACAGGGAGTGTTTGTAGGTGAGTTGATGGACAGCTATATTCCAGGAGACAGCGGGGGCATGCTATTCAGGACTCCCCTAACTAGGCAGCCCCACAGCTACTGGGTTTCCTCCTGGGGCGACTGGCTCAAAGCAGCGACCGCCCCATCTTGAAGGGGAAAGTGGATGTTATCAGAAGCTTGAAAATCAACAACTACAACACCCACCAAACAGCTGCTAATCCCAGAACACGGATCATCAATTGGTTCAAATACATGGATTTAGAGGAGCTCTACACTCCACCGTGGAAAAGTCAGATTTCACTTGGGATAAGGTGAGGTCTCTGGTCCAGACACTCAGAGAAGAGAGACCATGTGGAGACAAAGAAACAGTCCACATATGAAAGAAAAGCAGGCATCACCAGAAAAGGAAGTAAGAGCAAGCTGCAAGAGAAAGAATTCAGAGAAATGGTCATAAGGTGGCTGAAAAGAATGGAAGACAAATTTGACAATATGTGTAAAAACCAAGAGCAAATGAAGAAGAAACAAGAAGAAGTGAAAAATGACATTACTGCTTTAAAGAACTCAATAGAAAGCATCAAGAGTAGACTAGAAGAAGCAGAACACCGCAATAGTGAGCTAGAAGGCAAGGTAGGAAAAAATACCCAAGTAGAGCAGCTTGGGTATTTTAATTTTTTTTAGAAAAAAAAATTAAAAAGCAGAAGGAGAGCTTAAGGGAACTTTGGGACAATATTAAAACAACAACAACAACAACAACATGCACATAATAGGAATTCCAGAAGGTGAGAAAACTGATTAAGGAATAGAAAACCTGTTTGAAGAAATAATGACAGAAAACTTCCCTGATATAGGGAAGAAAAAACCCACTCAAATCCAAGAAGCTCACAGAGTCCCAAGCAAAATGAACCCCAAAAGACTGACGCCCAGGCACATTATAGTTAAATTGGCAAACACCAGTGACAAAGTAAGAATCTTAAAAGTGGCCAGAGAGACAGAACGTTACCTACAAAGGAACCCCCATCAGACCAGTGACCGATTTCTCAACAGAAACTCATCAGGTCAAAAAATAATGGAATGAAATATATAAAGTCATGTAAAGGAAGGGTCTGAATCCAAGAATACTATACCCAGCAAGGCTATCAATCAATATTGAAGGTGAAATCAAAAGCTTCACAAACAAAAAAGGACTAAGGGAATATATTACCACCAAACCAGCAATACAAGAAATGCTAAAGGGTTTGCTGTAAAAAAAAAAAAAAGAAATAGGAAGCAAAGAAGGAACACAGGGGTAAAGGATAAAAATGGTGAAAAATAAGCACCTATCAATAATAACTTTAAATGTAAATGGATTAAATACCCCAATCAAAAGACACAGAGTAACAGATTGAATAAGAAAATACGATCCATATAATTTTATAAATAGTTGAAGTGAAAAAAATGACAGAAGGATTGCAATAGCATATGGGTTGTCAGAAAAAGTGCATCAGACAAGGTGGTGACAGGAGATATTTCAAGAAAGTAGATGAGAGAGCTTGCCAGATACCTGGGGGGAAACTTTTCTCTGTACTCACTGAACAAAGCCTAAACTTAAGAGATCTGTTTAAAGATTCATTCAAAAACTACAGTGATTGAGCAGTCATTTTGGTAAATAAAATATTTTGGGACTGAATTAGTGCTATAAGTGGTTTAAGGTTGTTTATGTTCCAGTGCTGCTTTAATTATAAACAATGCCCTCTGCTTGCTGTTGCATATGTAAGTCCTCTTTAATTCTTGGTGGGTGGTGGTGACCCTTCCTCTGATTATTTTTTTCCTTTCATATTCCTGTGTAAATTTCTTGTGTGATAAGAAGTGTTTATAAATCCACTTTATTTTTGAAAGCCTGAGGAGCCATAACATTTATTCCTAAAGCTATTAAGGTCAAATGGAAGGAGAAAAGCCAAATCATCTAAAGGGATTTCAAATATACAAACCAAATTAAATGGTTAAACCACTCAATTTGGTTTGTATATTTGAAATCCCTTTAGATATTTGAATACAGATAAATTTCAGTCACTATGGAATGATTAAGACATTCTCATAGTAAATTCTTTAAACTTTGTGTGTAATCCAACCAAAACACATTCATTTGAGTAACTTCTCCCACTGTTTCTGAAGGATTTTAATGAGGCTAGGTACACAGAAGTCTGTTGCCAAAAATATTTTTATTGATCATTCAAAGACGAGAAATGCTGAAAACCAAAATATTAGCTTTCACTATCTTATATCATTGTGAATGCTGATTGTTTGAAACATGGCCCTTCATACATTTAGCTCAATCTGACTATGCTTTTCATCTTAGAGCCTTTAGGGCTTCTGCACTCTGGTTCCCTAACACAAAATCTCCGAGACCTGGCCCTCTCCATCATTGTCTATCACTCGCTTTAACACTTTCTTTCCAGAAAACTTCAAATTAATTTATTTAGAATCACCTGTTCACTCTTTGCTGGCCCTTACTCAATTTCCTTAACTTTTCTTTCCTCCTTTCCTGGCTCCATCTTTATGTTGGAGTTCCTCAAATTTCCACTCAATGCCCCACTCTGTACTCTCTCCCTTGGCCATTTCATCCATTTTGCAGGATTTTAATAGTCATCTTCTCCATAGATAAACCTCACACTTGTATCTAAATCCTTGATTTTCTTCTGGGCTTCCGATACATGTATTTAGTGCTTGTCTGAGTGTCCCAAAGGCACTGGAATAGCGATTATAACCAGTGTGCCACAAGACTTTAAAACATGCAATACCTGACCATTTACTGGGGCATTAACCTCTTTTCCCTTTGCTTTGTGGGGTGGGGAGGAAGACAACAACTGACACAACAATATACATCCAGTGTGAATGCCTTGTCTCAAACCACAAATATATGGGTCATATAATAGAGTTGCATCTTGTTGGTCACATTGCATGAATGGCTGGTCTGATTGGGTAATTCTTATTTATTTATTTATTTATTTATTATTTTTTATTAATTTGCTTCCCATTGCCCCCTGCCCCCACCTCCCAGGCATACCCTAACCCCCCAGTGTCTTGTGTTCATTGGTTATGCTTATATGCATGCATACAAGTCCTTTGGTGGATCTCTTATCTACCCCACCTCTCCTTAACCTTCCTGCTGTAATTTGACAGTCTTTTTGATGCTTTACTGCCTCTGTATCTATTTTTTTGTTCACCAGTTTATAATGTTCTTTATTATCCACAAATGAGTGAGATCCTGTGGTGTTTCTCCTTCATTGGCTGGCTTATTTCTCTCGATAACAGATATCCTTATATACAAGTACTAGATGCCCGATGCATGAAAATTCATGCAAGAGTAGGCCTTCCTTCACTTGGCTGCCGGCACTGGCTTCCCTCCGGTACCTAGGACCCAGGCTACATCACAGGCTTCCTTCGGGCTGCCTGCAGGCACCTGGGACCCAGGCTGGTTTCCCTCTGGCCCCAGCTTCATCAGGAAGGATGTCTGAAATGACATCCGGAAGACGTCCAGTCCAGCACATTATCCTTTTATTATTATAGATAGACACCTGAGTGTTTAAAATGGCACTTTGGAACAGAAAGGATAGGTGATTCTTTTATTTATTTTTAAATCAATAAAAATGATACCTACTTCTGTCAGGTAGACAAAAAATATATTTTTGGTGTGCTGAAAAATTCAGTAATTAGTTTACATGTGCCGTAAGATTAACAGGTTGAAATTGCTGCACTGTAACATTAAGACTAAAAATTTCCAGTACCAAGCCAACTATTTTTAATCCAAACATAATTTTTGTAGTCTTTCTGAGTTCCTTGAGTTAATATTATTTAACTGGTTATATAAGACATGAAATCATTGATTGATTCATTCAGTGATTACTATGTGTCTTCTAAATTCAAATATTCATGTGAAATTGCTTTATAGTTCTTGCAATACTGGGTCCAGATATTCTACTCAGTATACTTTGGAACATAATGTTGTTTTAAAAATATATAATTTTATTAATTTCAGAGAGGAAGGGATATGAAGAGAGAAAAAAAATCAGTGATGAGAGAAAATCATCAATTGGCTCCCTTCTGCACACCCCACACTGTGAACAGAGCCCACAACCAGGGCATATACCCTGATCAGGAATTTCACTGTGACCTCCTGGTTCATAGGTCAGTGCTCAACCACTGAGCCATGCAGGCTGGGCTGGAATATACTGTTTTAATAAAAGTTTTATAGCTAACCATCCTAGCACTTGGGGTTACTACCCAATTGTAAAAGCCCCCTGAGATTGAATACTTAGGGTAATGTAGTCTGAGAAGGAAATTCACTATAGGATGGTATAACACTCACCTCAGGCTGACTCCAAAGTAATTATAGAGCTCTGGACTATTAAATGTAAATACTAACACTAAAATGTGTCTGTATCCTTTAAAGAAGTTTGAGATAACATTTAAAGAATGCTTATTTTGAATGCATGTACATCATTAGGGTAGAAACAGATCCATATATTTTTATCCTTCAATTTACTTTATTTTGCAGATAGTGAGGATTTGGTGTTTTGTAGTTCCTCTCTTTTCCAGCAGAGTATATAAAGTAACCTTTCTCATAGCCCAGAGGCACTAATACCAGAAATATTATATTAATAAAGGGAAGTAATTATAAGGAATAAAAAATATGAGACATGGTACCTGCTTTCAAGATATATTAAAATTTGGCCAAGAAGATAATATTCATAAAAAGGTAAAGGGCAGAATAAAGTCAAATAGAATTGCCAAATGGGGGGTAGAGATAGCAAGTGACACAGGCTTTAGGGAGAGTGAAGAAATGACTTGGAGTGGGACTGTAAAGGGGAGGTTTCATTGAGGATTCAGGACTTGTTAGACACTCAAAAATCTGAAGAGAGTAAGAAAAGGCTAAATGTCTCCTCTATGTCATACTTTGCCGTTTCACTCTGGTGTGTGTGTGTGTGTGTGTGTGTGTGTATGTGTATGTGTATGTATGTGCAAAAAAACAAAACAAAAAACAAAAGAGGCAAAACCAAACAATAACAAAGCAAACCCAACTGGAATATAAAAAGATATGCAAAATGAAAGTAGCATAGGTTAGTAAGATAAACTATAAAAAATTACCATGTCCCAGGAATATTTTTTTAAATAATAGCTCAGAAAAATCTCTGAGTAGTTATATAGGAAGAGGGTGGCTTTCTATCTATTCCTACTAAAAGCTACTGAATTAGTTTAGTAACTAGAAGTTAAGCTATTCCCTTACCTTTTCTTGGAATGCAGTTTGGCCAGAGGTAAGAGGTGAAATAGCTCAACCATGTATGAAAAATCAGTTGTAAGAAGAAGTGGAAACAGGAAATGCCACTGAGAATTCCAGTTTTTATATGCTTATGCTGGCCAAAAAAAATGTTGCTACTTAGTAGCAATATTAGATACCATTTATCCCCAGCTTATTATGTGCCAGGCATTCTGTGAAACACTTTACATATACTCTTCCATTTAATTCCTATAATAACACTGTAAGAAAGAGATTATAATATCTATCTTACAAATGTTGAGTATAAGCTTCAAAGATTAAATCATATGCTCATGATCGCACAGCCTGAAAATGGTAGAATTGGTAGAACCCACTTCTGATCCTGATGTCTCTATTCCTAATTACTTTTAGAATAGTTCAAATATTGAAGGAATAAATTAATCTCTATAGAATCAGATGATCATGTCCCAGAAGCAGGAGGCAGATGACTATTATAAGTACCAGAAATTTGTCAAAGAACTCTGCAGATGAACTTTCCTAGAATATACTAATAGGAAACAGGTTTGTAATAAGGGACATCTAAGGGAACCCACCCACATGGTTGGAGGTAAAAATCAATGTCTGAATATATAGCTGTTCTTTAAGAAACAAATAGAAAATATGATGTAAAATAAAGGAAAGCATTGAGCAAAGCTGTTTAGAAGAATAGAGAAGTTTTACACTTTTCACTTCCTTCATAGTTGAAAGAAGCTTAGAGAATGGCCAATAAGCTTCCCCAAGATTGGCAGAACCTCAAGGGGTGTGCCTTTTGCCAGGGGACTGAAGCAGCACCATTGAGAAGACTCAATCTGGAGGCTCCTTGATTTACTCAGCAAAAGAGCCCCTCATGGGATGATCACCCAGAGAAGCCGCATAGGCTGGTCGGGTGGTCACCCATCTTAAGAGATTGTCACATGTCCAGGAATGACCATCCAGGAAGTCACACAGAAGAGCTTATAGAGACAGGTACAGCAAGGCTTGTTTCATGTCCTCAAAGACAGAGGCTTCTGTGGGATTCGTGTTAACCCACTCATGGCATATGAACGTCTTGGAAGATGGTGTAAGTGCCATGCATATTTTAAAGATTCAGGAAACACTCTAATTTCACTTTTGCCTGCTTATCGGTCTTCCAGGCATGAGGCTGAACTAGAGAGAAGAAGATATAGGAAGCTTCAGGCTTTCAGGCAGGCATGTCCTGGGAGAGTTTCACACCCAGGTGACTCTCAGGGTATTCTGAAGGCAAGCTCAGTTAACTTCCTCGTCTGCATTTGGAATCAGAGTCTTCTATGAAGCAAGAATGCACAGGTATCATGGAGACGGTAACCTGAAGTGCTAATTCAAACAGGCTGCTGGGATAATTGGGATTCTTATATAGTTATTGGTGCAAGGGGGCATTATAGAATCTTTCTAGCTAATCACATATCTTGAACACCTTCATTTTGTCAATGAAAATTATCACTGACTTACATTATGCTAATTAATGGATGTTCTGAGGGTATATTTTAATGAATTTCAAGTATTGTGTGGCTACCCCTCAGTGCAGATTCTGAGTATGCACCCCTATGTTCCTAGCAACACAATTTACAATAGCTACAATTTGGAAACAGCCTAGGTTCCCGTCAGCAGATGAGTGGATCAGAAAACTGTGATACATCTACACAATGGAATTCTATGCTGCCATTAAAAAGAAGGAACTCTTACCATTTGCAGCAACCTGGTTGGAATTGGAGAAAATTATGCTTAGTGAAATAAGCCAGTCAATGAAGGAGAAGCATCACATGATTTCACTCATTTGTGGATAATAAAGAACATTATAAACTGATCAACAAAAGAACAGATACAGAGACAGTAAAGCTTCAAACAGACTGTGAAATTACAGCAGGAAGATTAAAGTTAAGTGAGCTAGATAAGAGATCAATCAAAGGACTTGTATGCATGCATATAAGCATAACCAATGAATATAGACACTTGGGGGTTGAGGTATGCCTGGGAGGGAGCGGGGACAATGGGGAGATATGTATAAAAAATTAATAAAAATTAAAAAAGAAAACACTAAAAACAAGAAAAAGATATTTCTAAAGATATGTAACCCTCTTCTCTCTCCCCAGTGTAATTTATATACCATACTTAAGTATTTTAAGGTACTAGGCTGACAATATTACATTGAGTATATAAAACAAAGGACATTCAACCAAATAATGTTTATTCAGGGCTTTGATCCTAGCTCATTAACTCATCTCCTTATTGGGATTAGATGCATTTTTCCCCATTAGTTTAAGTACTTATATAGTTGCAGATCTAGTGACCTCTGTGATCGCTTATCTTTAGGTCTATATTCTGACTCCTATCAGCTCATTGACATTGATCTTATCAAGATCAACAAAGACTACTGCATTACTAAATTCATTGGTGAGGTCTTGATTCTCATCTTACCTAACCCGGTGGTCAGCAAACTCATTAGTCAACAGAGCCAAATATCAACAGTACAATGATTAAAATTTCTTTTGAGAGCCAAGTTTTTTAAATTTAAACTTCTTCTAATGCCACTTCTTCAAAATAGACTCACCCAGGCCGTGGTATTTTGTGGAAGAGCCACATTTAAGGGGCCAAAGAGCCGCATATGGCTTGTGAGCCACAGTTTGCCGACCACGGACCTAACCTATCAGTAGCACAATGGACTTTTTATTCAAATACCACTGTCCCTGACCACTCCATCTAGAATCTTAATCTCACCTTCGTTACTCTCCTCCCCTCTTCTTTGCTTCTTTTTCTAGTTGTCATGTCCATCTACATATTTTACTTATTGAACTTATATATTCTTTCTCTCCCCCAACTAGAGCATAAACTCCATGCAATTTCTAACTGTTTTGTTTATTATTATATCCCTTCTGCCTAGAACAATGTCCAGCAGAGTAGGTAATCAGTAGGTGCTGAATGAATGAATGAATGAATGAAAATATAATTTGTGGGAACCTAAACTAACATGATATTATGAAATGTAATTTGAGAATGTGTATAAAGTTTTTTCCTTACTTGTTCATAAATTTTCACTCCAACAAATTCACTTTTAAGAATATATCCTAAGTTAATAATCAGTGACAAAAAGATGCATGGTCTCAGTCCCATTAGTGCTATCAACATGGGTTATGTGAACACGTTTGCTAGTCACATAAAAGTGTTTATTACCAATCTGAGATTTGACTACAAACTGATGTGTATCTTTCGTCTCCATAGATGCTGTGCATTTTTTTTGTGTTGTGCTGTGTCTGTGTGTCTGTGAGTGCATGATAGGATTTCCAATTTTGGTAGAGGTAACATAAGATAGGGAGCTTCATTCACAGCATATGGGGGTATAAATTAACACAGTTTTATGAAAGCAATTTTTTCATGAAACAAAAGCCTTAAAATATTCAAAGTGTTAACTTGGAAATTCTACTTCTAAGCATCAGTTATAAAAACAACACTGAAAAACACAGGCAACAATCAAAATATCAAAATATTGGTCAGACAGTTATTTATAATGGTATACATTTAGAAGAAACTGCGTTGTTTGTTCAAAAATTAAATGTTACATCTATTTTCAATGGAATATTTGGTTTTTATTTAAAAATCTCGTGTTCCCCGGGTGCCAGTAAGGTACTGGGTCCTGCAGAGGAAGCTAAGGCCACGTTGGGGTGAGGCCCTCACTTCCTCAGGAGACTAGCACCTGCCCACACCATGTCCTCTGCTCATAGCTCTCCTGCATCTGCCAGGTCCTTCTCCTGCACCACAGCACGGTGGGAATGGTGAAAGAGGATCAGACCCAGGCCCTCATTAAAGCAGCTGGTGTAAATGTTGACCATTGCTGGCCAGACTTACTTGCAAAGCCTCTGGCCAATGTCAATATCGGGAGCCTTATCTGCAGTGTAGGGGCTGGTGGATCCGCTGCCCCAGCAGCTGGCGTGCACCAGCAGGAGGTCCTGTTCCCGCCACTGCTGCCCCAACAGAGAAAGGAGATGATGACAAGGCTTTTGACTAATAAACCTCTTTTGTAACACAGTCAATAAAAAGCAGAATCTGGAAAAAAAATACACCCAGAGAAAGAGAGTGGAAATGAGTAAATTAAAATATTATCTGTGGACTTCATTGTGAGTATTAAGGAAAACTTCTTGGATTTTTAAGACAGTTCTTGCAAAAATTCTCATGTTGCCCTTATAGAGTATTAAGTAGAATAAAAAAAATAGGAGCATAGCTGAGACCAGTTTGGCTCAGTGGATAGAGTGTTGGCTTGCGGACTGAAAGGTCCCAGGTTTGATTCTGGTTGGGGGCATGTGCCTTGCTTGCGGGTACATCTCCACTGTGGGGCGTGCAGGACGCGGCTGATCGGTGTCTCTCTCATCGATTCTGACTTTCTCTCTCTCTCCCTTCCCCTCTGTAAAAAATCAATAAAATATATTTAAAAAAATAGGAGCATAAAAGGCTTGATTAACAATCTCAAGGTTCCCTTGCCTACCCTTTGCATTTACATAACACTTCACATTCCACATTATGTCAGTTGGTTCTCCGAACTGTCCTGTGAGGTTGGCAGGACAAGTATTACCTGCAGGTCTTTCATATGAGATAATTGAGGCTCAGAGAGGTTAAGTGACTTCCCCAAGGTAACCGAGTTAGCAAGCAATAAATAAAACCAAGAGAAAAACTCATATCTTCTCTTCTAGTCGCACACTTCCCTCTCTCCTGCTCCCCATTGCTCTAAACTACTGTGCTGAGAAATTGGAAAAGAGGAGACAGTGACTGTGTTCTGCTGAAAGCTATTGGAGTACACTCCTATTAGTGCCGGACAGCTCTGAAGTCATTGATTGCCCCTGCGAGATGATGAGATTGTGCTCCATAGAGCTTGCCCGTCGTTACCATGTGATTTTCAATTAAGAAGAAAATCAAAAGTATCCCAGTGTCATGGTCATAACCTGAAGGGTTCAGACGAGCTACCAACTGCATACAAATCAGGGAAGAATGATCATTTATCTGAGTGTGCAGACTGCAGTCTTCCCAAAGAAATGGCCTCTCACACTTGCGACCTAGCTGTTTGGTGTTTCATGCCATGTACGTTGTCATTTGTGAATTAGCTCTTTAATTTGGTTTTGACTCTTGGGAAAACTTATTTCAGAATCTTCATTAAACAATTGCTGCAATGATACAGGGTATGAAAGTGTATGTGAGAATGGAACGAATGAGAAGTTTATTAGGAAGGCTGCTATGGAAAGTCCAGAAAGTCCAGAAAGCTTTCGTTTTACAGATAAGCTTTTAGAACAGCTCTCTAACCTTCAGCAAGTCATGGTTCCTCAGTGTCATAATTCATAAAGTAGGGAAATTAATCTCAATTTCACAGAGTAGTGAAACTAAAAATGAAATTCGCATGCTATAAGGTATAGATTTGCTTAATATATTTTGTCTTATTTTATTTCAATGTAGTGATATAGAAACAGTTTTCTAGGATAGCATTGTCTGGGTACTTTAAAAGACTTCCAAAGCACTGTCCTGTGAGAAAAGGGGACTTCATGAAGGAAATGTGAATGCTACCATATCATATGCTCATATGAACTAGCCACTGAGAAGGCCATGATGGAGCCACATGGGAAATGCTGTAAATGAGCCTTTTAGTCAATACAGCAGCTACCTAGATATTATAGTTGATCAGAATAGAAAGTGTTAGAAGTAGTTATCTTAGGTATATGGTATAGAAGATAAGGATATACCCATCTCATTGTATTTTTTTTATATCTTAATCATAAAGCAAGCTGCAGTTTTCACAAAACAAAATTGTCTTGATAGTTAATTTTATTGACAATAATAGGTTTATCTTGTTAGTTCAAATAACACGAAGTAATATGTGAACTGCAAACTTGGAGTCAGCATGATATGGACTGATTTTTAGAGCATTTTCATCTTGTAATATATTTTGACCTACTTAAGATGGCTTATTTTTAGTGATACTATCTTATAGAGGGTAATATACAAATCAACTGAACATGAAGAGCAGAATGATGGGTCGCATGATGCAAACTGACCACCAGGGAGCAGACACCCAAAGCAGGAGTTGCCCCCTGGTTGTCAGTGTGATCCAGCAGAAGGAGCGCTGCTCAGCCAGAAGCTGGGCTGATGGCTGGCGAGTGCAGTGGCAGTGGCGGAAGCCTCTCCTGTCTTTGCTGCAGGGCTAAAGATGTCCGACTGTTGGCTTAGGCCTGTTCCTCATGCTTGCCTGGCTTCTGGATGAGCTGTGCTCCCCCTGTGGGAGTGCACTGATCACCAGGGGGCAGCTCCTGCATTAAACATCTGCCCCCTGGTGGTTAGTGCATGTCAAAGCAACATGTTGTTCTGCCATTCGGTTGATTTGCATATTAGGGTTTTATTATATAGGATGATTTTTATTCTCATTATTTTTAGCTCAGAATTAATTGGTTATATACTCTGGTGCTCAAATATAAAGACTTTGGTTTCACCTCTTAAAATTCATCACCCATTCAGTCACTCTTTCACAGCTCTGTATTTTTATCTTGTTAGTGATGTCTACATTTCCAATAACTCTGCCTTTTATTTTTAAGTGATGCACTTGACATAATTTTGTGAATGAAATGATTAGATTACCATAATGTCATGCTCAGCCATTGCTCATGGATTCCTCCCTTAGGACATTTAGAAACATTTAACCAAAAATTGAAGACAAGTGTTACCGATTTCTTAGGTTGGATTAACTTGTAATGTTAATGCTGATATCATAGTGTATCAGAATGCTTCTTGTGCTGAAAGTGTGAAAATGCAGAAATCTCTGTCAAGTGATTGAGCCAGTGATGTGCTGTGATAATTTGCTTATTTATCTTTGTTGTGAGCACTATGCCTGGTGGATGCTTGGAACCACGTAATTTGGGTGTTCCTTTGTTGAGTATATGGCCTGTGTTTTAGGTCATTCACTCACTCATTCATTCAATAGATGTCTTGTGGATACCTACTATGCATTAGGCACAGTTATATGCCCTGGGGATACATAAGAATTTCAAAACCCATAGCATTATGGGAGCTTATATTCTAGTGAGGTTGACAAAAAATAAAAAAATAAAATAGCCTCTCAGAAAAGGTGTCCAAGTTAGTGTTGCCACATAATGAAATTTGCCTCAAAAAGTTATTTACTTGATGGTGATATATTTTTAAATCCTCAAGTAAAAGAAATATTTTCATGTCAACATTCTTCCATTTCTGACATGTTGAAACATGTCTCTGTCTCAGGTAGTACCCAGATGCGTGGTAGGCCCGGTCAATAAATGCAGTATTTTGAGTATTTGTGTTGATATAAGTAAATAGATTCTTTTTCTGTGGCTTCCAATTGACCCTGAATTTCTCTAGAGTTGTTTCAAAAATATCTGAACACTGGGAGACTCATTAGAAGCATGTGACAATCTTGAAAGCTGAACCCTTTCCAGACACTTTGTATTTGGATGCTTATTTAGAAAACAAAATTGATAAAATCATCTTATGACTTTATCATCATTGAATGAACTTCATTAAATGTCTTTTTCATGAAGCAGCCCAAACCACTAGATAATAATGCTGGGGCACTGTTGTGTCTGGGTTCATGGTGAACAATGTAAACACGATTCATATTCCAAGGGTTTGGGAAGATCAGTTTCAGGTGAGGCTAAGGAAGTAAAAACATCCCATGTATAGCAAGGCCCTCTTAGAATGGGTGAACATCAGAAAAATCACACTATTAGGATTTGATAAAAAGCCTCATTTGTTGCTTAAATTTGGACATTATCCAGATGCATAGAGTAGGATGTGGACGGATATATATTTGTCTGTTTTTGCAGTATCTCCCCCGAATGTCATATGGTTGGATGAACATTTCAGAAACAAATATTGGCAGTTAGGAATATTGTGTCCTCTAAGTCATTTGGGCTATTTGTGAGAGTTATGAGTACCTAAAAAAAATGCAGGTTTTGTATGAAAGAGAAAGGGTTAACATATGGAAGGTAAACAACAGAACCAGCTGCACACTCCACATTAAAATCTAAGCCATCGCACATTTTGTTTGCATATGTTACTAATAGCTGCTTTGAAATACAATAAATTGACCTGCAGGGTCAGCAGGACAATGTGGTTGGCACAGTTTGGACTTGGTTATACTTAGTATGTTGCTGGAGTTGTGAATAGGGCTCTGCTATTGTTGGAGAAACACCAGTAGCTGAGTCTTTCCTTCAAAGCATATAATATCCCAACAAAAGAGCTCATGCAAGGATGTGTGTGGCAAAATAACATAGCAGCTGCTCTATTTAGGAAATATGAGTAATCATCTAACTCAGAAAAAAACATGAAGTGTATTTTAAAACATTCAACTTTATTTGTCCTTTGTCATTTAGAATTTTAAAAAATCTTTGGATCTTGGAAAAGTCTATAGAGAACACTTGGAGCAATGTATTCTGACTTCAACATGTTGAAAGCATCTTGTATTCCCTTTATTTCACTCACTCCTACCATTTTTGTTCTGTTGCTATTCACTGGGTAACAGTGAAATGATGGTTTAGCCGCTGTATATGTTTCTAATTTAAAAGACGATGCACAAAGCCAGGTTATGCCAATTTGCTGTTTTGAATGTGGAACATTTTCTGCTGTTCTATTTCCTCTTGCTCTCTTTTGGGCACTGAGTTGGGTTTCTGGCTGAGCTTATTCTACCAACAGTCTTTAATTATTTGTTCTTAATATGTCTTTCACACCTGAGGAGATAATGAGTAGTTTTAGGTTATAATGTTGTCACTGTGTAAATAATAAGTTTCAGGGTCGCGACAAAGGCTTGTTAACATCTTGGGCCACAAAGAACCAGTACTAATGAAGATTTCCTGTCTTGAAAAGTTATTAAATTTAATATAATTGACTATATATATATTTTTTCAATTGTTACTCTTAGTGATGATCCTTGCCTATTTTTCTAAGACTTGGAATGAACCTTAAACTCATTTGCAGGAGATGCCAGGTGAGAGCCATTATGTGTAAAGCCACACCTGTTGTGATTTCATCTGGAAATGGTGGCTTCCTGGGTGTACAAACTGTTATACTGCAGAGCACAAAAATTATAATGTCTTCCCACTCTGACCAACTTCATACTTGTCACTTCTATAACCTTTACAATCTGTATTTATGTAGTATGTCTACTTTCACTTCTTGCTTTGTAATCTGTCTCAAACATATAGAGCTGTAAAACAAGGTTCCAGTGTATTCATTGGTAATTTTTATTTTCCATCTGTTGAAAGCATTTGAGAAAGCCAATGGTCTCTCACTAGCTCAAAGTGAAAGCATAGAAAATAATAATTTATAACATTCCCAGGGTGCCTTTTACAGTTATTTCTTTTCCTGGTACTTAATTTTTTCCCCTTTCTCTGGTTGACAGTTTTTATCCAGTGTAGAACTATAGGTGTTCAGCTATCTTTTATTTTTTTTTTTGATTGAATGCCACACACTGCATTCTAATGCTACAACATGTGTGTACAATAAATTTTCTTGTAAACTGAGGGCTTCAAGGCTAAGGCTCTGTGAAGCTTATATTTCCAGAGGTCTTGAAATATTTTCCACTTAGCAACCTCTTTGCATTACTTGCAAAGCTTTTAGGGGGCATGCCAGTCAAAATGATGACTCAAACCAAAGAAAAAAATAATTCAAAGGCTGGTTTTTAGAATTAGTATCAACTTCAGCGGTGATTCTATGGCTTTAACAATTTACACTGGAAAAGTGTGAGAAGGGCAAATATTTTACTTCTATTTAAATAGTGTGTATTAGGGAGATGACTGCATACCAGATGTCTAAATTTTGTCTATCTTATAAAAGTCAAAGTTATAGTTTCCATTTTGAGTAGAAGTTTATAGGGACAGAATACGAGACACGGAATAGTGACAACAAAATGACAACCAGGTGGGTAAGCATGGATGCATGTGTATATATCCAAATCTGGCATTAAGTAGTTATGTTTCATTGTCTGACAAAAATATTGGGGAAGAGTAGTGCTCTCAAAGATGAGTGTATTTTTGTATCTGCATTTAAGAATCTCTTGGGTCACCTTCTGCAGTTAACATTGGACCTGCCAGAATCCAGGAACACATATCACCGATCCTATCATTAATGATCAGGGCAACATGAACTTAGTAAGGCTTCCTAGGTGATTCTGTGTACTCTCTTCCCAATGAAGATCTGTTAAGTACCGAAAGATCAGTAAGAAATGTGATTAGAAAAATAAGACTGAACAGAGTAGGTAGGGGCCTCAGACACCGACAGTCCTTGGAAAGAGGCAGAGCTAGATTTAATGAGAAAGGAAGTGAACAGAAAGTCTAGCCCTTTTTTTGTCTGCCTCTGCTGTCATCATCCTCAGACAGTGGATCTCTAGCCATCTCTTGATTACAAGCTCTGTCTCACTTAAGTTCTGCCTGAGGAAAGTATTTCTTCCATCTTGAGAATCCTAGAAATTAAAACTGACATATTACTAGGCTTGTTGTAGGTAATGTAAGTTGCTCGATGATGAGGAGCAGGCTCAGATGCCAGTGATGTTCACCCACATGCTTTGCACTGTGCCTGTGCATCATATGGGAGAAAGAAATTTATGGATGCCCCACCCTAACTATGTTTTTAGGAGATACAGTGAGAGTGAGAGCAGGAGAGAGAAAGAAAGCGTGCATTGATGGCCACCCTCAGCTAGGTTGGCCAGGGTGATGGTGGCTCCACAAGGAGCGCTGAGATCTGACAATAAACCTGAGATGCCTGTCTATGAATTAGACCTCAGTCATGGGCCTAGTGTTGTTCTCTGGACTTTTAGACTGCATCTTGTTTTTTTCTCTTGGCTCCCATCTGATAAAGAGACTCCTACAATGCAAGTTCCCAATTCATATCCTTCATGGGCATTTAGTATAAATATCTTCATCCCAATTCCAAATTACTGTTCTGGAAACTTGTGAATGATAATAGCTAATATTCTCTGAGCATCCTTTGCATGACAGGTAGGGTTCTAGTTAATTGACATGTATTATTTCATTTAATTGTTCAGGTAATCTTTGTTTCCCCACAGTAGCTTTTCCACAGATTGCAGATCTAGGAAGTGACAGAGTACAAAATAGTTCAGGACTGTCTCTATGAATTTATTATTGAGACCACAATCATCTCTAACATTTTTGGAATGTGAAGTTTGTTTTAATTTTAATCAGTTTTTATCTTGTTGGAGTGAAGTATTTCTTGCTGCTGAGCCTCTGTTGACATGGACAGACTTGCACCAACTATTTGCCTGAAATTTTGAGTGTTAGCTATTGTCTACCCATGTCTTGGGCTCCCAGGACCTAATCTTAGATTCAAGTCTCCATTAATCTGTGTCATTCCATGCTTTGCCTTCCTTAATCATCATTGTTTGCCTTCAGTTGGCTTCTCTTGAAAGTCCCATTTCCATATCTGTGCTCACACACAGGTAATTTATTTAGCATTCTAATGAAAAACCCGTCTATGCACCTATAAATTGTTTATATTCATATAGTACATTTTTCTAAGTTATTCTCAAATAAATTTGAAGATAGAATTTTATCTTATTATCTTTTTTGAAAGTAAGTCATGGGCTGTGGGAACCTCTTTCCACGTCCCGCGTGGTTCAGGGTTCCTGGTTCAGGGTTCGGGTTCTGAAGGAGGCCACATGCAAACAAAATGAGAGACTAGAAAATATTAATTTGGCGATATTGGGGTCCAGGCGGGAGCCTTCCTCTAGTGGAAAGGACTGCTACTTGCTCTGGCCTTTTTCTCCCTTTTATTAAGGCTTTTGGGACACACCCCTAGCCTTTAGGCAGGAAATAACAAAACAGAAATTAACATGAAACAAACAGGTAAAGGTTGCTTCAGCCAACAATGTTTCAACTAAAGAGTGAGTGATTAGCTCTGATCTTTCAGAGCAGTTTAAGGTTGACCAGCCTTCTGGCCTCCTGTTTACATCCATTTAGTAAGAACGATGTTTGGTTTCCGACAATGGACATATAATGTACAGCATAAGGAGCATAGTCAGTAATCTATATATATATATATAAAAGCTTAAGTGACTGATTGCTATGATGCACACTGACTACCAGGGGGCAGACACTCAATGCAGGAGCTGTGCTTCCATAGCGGAGCACTGCTCAGCTGACAGACGGGCGCCAGATGCCAGGCTCACAGCTGATGAGTGCAGCTGTGGTGGCTTGAGCCTCTCCTGCCTCTGCGGCAGGTGCAGCAGGGCTGGGATGAGGGGGAGCAGTGCGATGCCTGGCCCAGGCTTGGGCTCCTCCCTGGCCACCTGCTGCTTTATGCACTACTACATCCCTCAGGGGTTGTCGGACTATTGGCTTTGCCCTATCCCAGGATTTGAAACTGGTAGTCCAACATCCCCTAAGGGGTCCTGAGTTGCAAGAGGGTGCAGGTCAGGCTGAGGGACCCCACTGGTGCACAAATCCATGCATCAGGCCTCTAGTATCATAATAACTGCATGACGACAGATAGCTACTTAACTTAATATGGTGATCACTTTATAAGGTATATAAATGTCAAACCACTATGCGTATCCATGAAGCCAATATAATATTGCATGTCAACTATACTTAAATAAGAAAAGAAAAAATAAGAATTTTAAATGAGAGTACATCTCCACCTTTTGAATTCTGACTCTAAAAATCTTCAACTTAATTTTCTATTTTTATTTTAACTACTATGGATATTTACCTATCTACAATTGTCTCTATTTTTCTCCATTCATAAATAAAATTAAATGTGATTAAGAAAGATGACTGAACATCCAACTGTTCACATAGATGCATCTTTCTTATTTGGGGGACACATACTCCTTTGGTGAGATGGTCCAATGCCAGCAGTTGTCATTCCCTTGACTGTCTTGTCGTACCCAGAGTAGAGTGCCATAAAGCTCTTGAAATAACTCACATCATTTACATCCTTTTTAGAGGAGAGAGCAGAATTTCTCAAGGTGTAGTTCATAGACCACAAGTACACTGAGAGGTACCCTGGAAAAAGTGTGTCATGGTTACATATGTAGTAATTCCTGTGTAATTTATATACATATTTTAAGATATGAGATTTTTGATGCACTTTAATATAACAAAAGCTCTGCGGAGTTATGGTGAAGGAAACCTTTGTATTGTTTACTTATTTGATCACAAAATCCTCTCTTCATATCCTATCTAATAAAGAAGGAATATGCTAAATGACCATCATGCCATTGCAAAGATGGCGGCACCCACAGCTAATAAGAAGGGGATATGCTAATTGACTGTCCTGCTCTCAAAGATGGCAGTACCCACAGCCAATAAGAAGGGAATATGCTAATTGACTGCCCTGCCTTCAAAGATGGTAGTGCCCAAGCCACAAGATGGCAGTGACCAGTCCCCTCAGCCCTGCTGCATCCCTGCCTCCAGAGTTCCCCAGTCCCCTCAGCTTCCCAGCATCACAGGGCTGCCAGAGGCTCCGGTAACCAGGGTTGGCTTAGGCTTGTGCTGCCAGCAGTGGCAGCAGCAGAGGTGTGACCCTGATCACCTGTCACCTCCTGCCCCTGAGGGCTCCGGACTGTAAGAGAGGGCAGGCCAGTCTAAGGGACACCCCCTCCAGTCCATGAATTTTCATGCACCAGACCTTTAATAATAAATATTAATATCGTATGGAATTGGGGTTGCACATAACATATATTGGTAAATGATATTCTAGGAACTTGATATTAGTTGGAAAGAACTGGAAAGCTTACTTAGACTCTGAGCTCTTCTAATTGGGTGGAACAAGAAGAGGGTAAAGGATTGTGGAGGACTCAGACATATCTCTCAAACTGCTCAAAGAGGAAAATATATTTTAAGGGACCAGAAAGACTATGTGAACTCCATTTACTAGTAGATAAAAGAGAATGATAACTGGAAAAGTAATCTTTATTGAAAGTTAAATTACTTCCAGAAAGTCTTGGTATGATGCTTTTGTCCTGGAGTAATGACAAGATTGCATGGAAACCTGCTCATTTGCAAGTACAATGTACTTAGCAATCAGTAGTCTCAGTTCATTCAAGTGAGGTCTGCTCTGGATGAGTTTAGTCTTCCACTTTGGTTGTCAGGCTTGGCTCTCAGTTATGTCAAAGAAGCAATATTGCTTCAAGTCATACCCCAAAACTTTGAAGGGTTATAGACAAACACATTTTAGTTATAGAGACAATTGATGGAATGTTAGGAAAAGAAGACTTACAACTATTGAGAAATTTAATTTTTTCCTCCTTTATTAATCTAGATATTTCCTCTGAATTAATCTTGTGATGATTATCAAAGTAATGTTGGTCATTTGTCCTAGTTTATTTATTTAACAGTCAACATTTCATACATTTTATTGCACATCTAAAATTTACCTTAAAGAGAGAAACAAATCTAATCAAGACACCATCTCTGCCCTGCTCTCTTGAAACATGTGGTTCTTTAGGAAGACAAACATATGCACCAGTAATCCCTATGTTAAATGTGGCATTCATGTGCAAGGTGTAAGACGTACATCAGAAGGGTATTTAACTCTATCAAGCATGTGTAATATTTACAAACCTGATTGTAAAGGATGAATTAGACTAATGCAGGTGATAAAGAAGAAAGGGACACTGTATGTAATGCTATATGGAAAAGCAAGGTCTTAAGAGATCAGCAAGTGCCATCCATTTGCTGAAGCCTTAGGAATGCTGATGGGAGTGGAAGGAAATAAAGCTGGAGTCTGATTATGGAGACCCTGGCCTGCTAAGTAAAGCCGTTTTCCCCTTAGCCTGTAGGTGATGTTGGAGATTCTGATGGGTTTTAAACTTTAAGGATTTGGTTTTTAGAAAGGCACTCTGGCAGCTGGTGGGCTTGGTTGAAGAGTTGCACAGCAATCCCAGGCCCTAGAATACCCCTTAACACTAAGCCAGTCCTGATCTTTGACACTCACTAAGCCTCACCAGAAATTATAATTCAAAAGTGACTTTGTGCCGAAACCAGTTTGGCTCAGTGGATAGAGCATCGGCCTGTGGACTGAAAGGTCCCAGGTTCGATTCCGGTCGGGGGCATGTACCTTGCTTGCGGGCACATCTCCAGTAGGAGACGTGCAGGAAGCGGCTGATCGATGTCTCTCTCTCATCGATGTTTCTGACTTTCTGTCCCTTTCCCTTCCTCTCGGTAAAAAATAAAAATATATTAAAAAAAGTGACTTTGTGATTTGTCTTTGACATCCTAAGACAAAACTGTCTTGTGCTCCCCCAATCCACTCTTCTCCCACCATGGAATGACTATAGCTTAAGCGAGATGATTTTTCTGCTACTTTAATCAAACTTTCAAGTCTATAATATCAACATTGCTTTCTTCCTGTTATGGTGAATCTACTTGCCCTCTATGAAATTGATTAATTAGCGTAATTGAAATGACTATTTGTCACACAAGTGGTAAACAAATAAGAGGTGATGCGACACTTTCCAAAGGATTTAGGGTTCTTTTCCCAAATGTCCTCAGTTTCACTTTCAGAATCTTATTAAACTTGGATGCTATACCATGCATGAAGGATAATATGCCTTGCTGTTAGTAAAATGAGTGTTGTTTCCGTGGTAATCACCTTAGATTGGCTCAGAACAGCGTACCCACTTCTGTGGCTGTATGGAGAGTGTTGCTTAGTATGACAATGTCAATGGAATATGCCATTCTATTAATCTCCAGCCATGGGATACAGAATTTCCTGCATAATGTGGTGATCAGCCATTTCTGTTATGATTTTATGGAAAAGGCCAACTGGCTAATGCTTTAATTATTGAGGAGATATTTTCTCAGTCATAGCACAGAATTCACTTAGGAGGATGTCTGCATATCTCAAGGACAGCTGGACTACCTTGGAGGGCACTGGAATGTTTGCCTGGGAATTTGGGGAGCTAATTTTTTTCAAGATTTATATTTTAGAAAAATCTTTATTAAAGAAATATTGGAAGCAGAAAAGTATTTAAAAATCATCCATAACTTTACCACTGAGGGAAAGCCATTATTAAAATATTTAATATTATTTTCTATCCATATCTATATTTATTTTTCTATAAATATTCATGTCTTTATCTGTGGTCATGTTTAATAAAATAAGAATGATAGCAGCTAACTTATATTGAGACCACAGTATGTCTAAAGTATTACTCTAGCCAAGAGCGGTTTGGCTCAGTGGATAGAGCATTGGCCTGTGGACTGAAAGGTCCCAGGTTCAATTCCGGTCGGGGGCATGTACCTTGCTTGTGGGCACAACTCCAGTAGGGGCGTGCAGGAGGCGGCTGATCGATGTCTCTCTCTCATTGATGTTTCTGACTTTCGACCCATCTCCCTTCCTCTCTGTAAAAAATCAATAAAAATATATTAAAGTACTGCTCTAAAATCTCTCCTGTATTGTCTCATAGACGCTTCTCAAAAATCTATTTGTTAGATATTATTATCTACCTTTTACATAAGAGAAGTTCAAAAGCCAAAAGAAGTGATTACTTACCTACAGCCACACAGCTTGTTAAATGCTAGGACCACATTCACATACAAGCTTCAAACCCTAGCCAGTACAGAACGTGTTATAGTTTCATACATGTAAATATAAAGATTAAATATAAATGCAAATATAAAATAAATACAAATCCTATGTGCATATACACACATACACAACAATAGAACATTAAAATGTATATTTAAATCTGATGGCAATCTTATTCTTTTTATTTTCATTCAGCTTTTTTGATTCCTTATATCTAGTAGTAAAAGTTGGATCTCCCTAGAAATTACGTTTATTGATTAGATGACATGGAATTGGTTTTAGGCTTACACATCAAGGATAGAATTATATTGCCTAATCTAATATTTTTAATATGAAAATTTGTTCAAATTAAGTTTCATTACATGCAACATTTTCATTATTATATAAACTTTAGGAAAAATGTGAGTTCCTTTTAGAAGCATTTAATTAAAATTTTTATAACAGACTGTAGTTACATAATAAAACATTAATTGTAAACTCTAGATATTAGTATCAGCATTGATTTTTATTTTTTATGTAACAGTTTTTGCTTTTGATTTTTCATTGAGACATTATCTGGGTTTTAAAAATGTGAAGACCCATGAACCCATATGCCCATCAGACATAAAGTTTCCATCATCCAGTAAGTTTTCTTGGTGCCCTTTCTCAGGCAATCCTGATCAACCCCCCAAAACAACAATTGTCCTTATGTCAATTACTGTGGATCAGTTTTGTCTGTTCTGACATGGAATCATATCGTAAATATTGTTTTGTATATGGATTAGGCTTATGTTATACTAGAGGCCCAGTGCATGAATTCATGCAAGGGTGGGGTCTGTCGCCTAGATGGTGATTGGGACCAATGGGCATGGTCTCAATCGGTGCCTATCTGGGAGATATGAGCCGGTTGGCTGGAGGAGGGACCATGGGAGGTTGGCTGGCTGGGGGTGAAAGGTATGCAGGCCAATCAGGGCTGGCTGGTTGTGGGGGGGATGGTAAATCTTGCCATGGGAGGTTGGCTGTGGGGGTGCACTGACCACCAGGGCTCAGCTCCTGCATCCTTGGTGATTAGTGTGCATCAGTGACTGGTCAACCAGTGGTTCGGTGATTCGGTCATAGTGGTCACTTAGACTTTTATATATATATAGATAGATTAAGGGATCAGTGAGTACTATAACAAGAGTCACAATATATTGATATTAGGACAACTACAGCCAGTTACCTGTTTTTGTAAGTAGTTTTGTTGAAACACAGACACTTACTCATTTACCTATTTTTATAGCATCTTGTGCATTTCAGTGGCAGAGTTGAGTATTTGTGAAATATGGCCTTGAATATCTAAAATATTTACTATTTTTACAGAAATGTTTGCAAATTGCTGAGGGAAGTAGAGACAGAGAAAGCTGAAACCTGATTAAAGAGAACTTACTATTATTAAAATAGTTATTATTTTATCCCACCAGTGGTTGGAAACTTCTGATAGATTTTAAGTTGAAAGATTTTGCTTCTTTCATTGAGCATAATGTTTTTGAGATTCATTTATGTTGTTCCTTGTATCAGTAGTTTATTCCTTTTTATTGTTCAATCCTAGGAATATATTGCTCTCTGTTGATGGATATTTGCATTGCTTCCACCTTTTTATAATTATGAATAATCCTACTATGAACATTCTTGTACAAGTGGTTTTGTAGACATGTAGTTTTAATTATTTTTGCAAATAACCAGGTGTAGAATTGCTGGCTCATAAGGTAAGTATATGTTTAACTTTATAGGACATTCCCAAATTATTTTCCAAAGTGGTTGTACTATTTCATGTGATGGTAGTGTAGGTTTATAATTTTATCCATCCTGGTACCCTCTTAGAGTTTAGTTTACATTCTAATCATGTTGAACACTTTTTAATGTGTTCATTGGCTATTTGTGTATATTCTTCTCTGAAGTATCTTCTCATGTCTTTTACTCATTTAAAATTAAATTGTCCCTTTAAAATTAAGTTACCAAAATTATTTATTGTATAGATTCAAATCCTTTTTTCAGACATACACATCACTAGTATTTCTTCCAAGCCAGTTTTTAAATGGTATTTTTTTCTTTTTAATTACTTACTTACTAATGAACTAATTATTAAATTTATTGGTGTGACATTGGTTACTAGGATCATATAGGTTTCAGATGTGGATTTCTATGTTACAAGATCTATATATTGCATTGTGTTCCCACCACTCAAAGTCACATCATCTTCTTTCACCATATATTAGGCTCCCTTTATCACCACCACCACCCCTTTTCCCGACCCTCCACTACTTGCCTTCTGGCAGCCAGCACCATGCTGTTTGTGTTTACAAGTTTCAGTTTTAAATCCCACATATAAGTGAAATCATATGGTGCTTAGCTTTATCTGCCTGACTTATTTCACTCAATATAATGTTCTCAAGATCCATCCATGTTGTTGCAAATGACACTCTTTCATCCTTTCTTTTGGCTGGATAGCATTCCATTGTGCATATGTACCACATCTTCTTTATCCAATCTTCTATTATGGGACACTTTGGTTGTTTCCATGTCTTAGCCATGGTGAATAATGTTGCAATGAAAATAGGGGCATATGTATTTTTTTGAATAAATGTTTTCAAGTTTTTCGGGTACATAACCAGGAGAGGGATTGCTGGGTCAAATGGTAATTCTGTTCTTAATTTTTTGAGAAATATCTTGACTATTTTTCATAATGGCTGTAACAATCTACATTCCCACTAGCAGAATAAGGTTCCCTTTTCATCACAATCTCTCCAACACGTTATTTGTTTTGTTGATAATAGCCATTCTAACAGAAGTGAAGAAATATCTCATAGTTTTGATTTATATTTCCCTAATTAAATAGTGTCTTTTGAAGAGGAATTTTTAATTTTGTGTTTTCCTTTATTGTTATTGTTTTGCCGGTTCTAAGAAATTCTTACTTCCAGGTTGTGAATATATTTTTCTAATTGGTTTTTTTAGGTGCTTATAGTTTTAGTTTTTACATTTAGATCTAAAGTCCATATTTAACTATTTTTTTTGTGTGTGTGTGTGTGTGCAGTCTATGGAATGTGAGCCTAGGTTTACTTTTCTCCAATCTATATAGTAGTTTTATTTGTTGGAAAGATTTTTCTTTCTTCGTTAAGCCACTTTATTGTATTTGTTGAAAAAAAGTATAAGCATATGCTTATTTTTGTTTTAATGGGCTTTTCATCTATCCATATATTATTACATGATCTTGATCTTACTGTGAGCCTTTAAGTATTGTAAATTTTTCAACTTTGTTCTCTTTTAAGATTATTTTTGCTATTTGTGGAGCTTCTTCATTGACATATACATTTTATTTTAATATATTTTTATTGATTCCAGAGAGGAAGGGAGAGGAAAAGAGAGATAGAAACATCAATGATGAGAGAGAATCATTGATCGGCTGCCTCCATGCCCCCTACTGGGGATCCAGTCTGAAATCTGGACATGTGCCCTTGACTGAAATCTAATCCACAACCTTTCAATTTGTAGACCAATGCTCTAGCCTTGAAACCAAACTGACTAGGGCTGTCTTATACACTTTAAAATTAAGTTGTCATTATCTACAAATGAGTCTTCTGAGCCTTTTATTGGCCAGTATTGAGCTAATATATCAATTTGGGAATAATTGGTAAAGCCTGCAAAATCTTAAGTTGTTTGACTTTTGCTTTGACATCCCATTTGAAGTATCTGTTTAATTAATCTGTGGAATTTATCTTCAAGATTTTTAGTAAGTATCAGTAGCTGAGTCCTTTTTTACTGAAAATGAAGGATGGGGCGTCAATAGGAGTATTTTGGCCTTCATGTCTTTCTGGCTAGTTGGCTTCATTGGTTTCAGCATGGTGCTAATGAGGGCAAGGTCAGGGGTTAGAGCCCCTGTGTGGCTTAATTAGCTACCTACTGAGGAAAAGCTCTGTTCCCTGGCCTGAGATAGCTCTCTAGCTTTCACCATCTGTATTATCAATGCATGCAAGTTACAAGAGGCGAAAAAGCTCATCATTATCAGTAGAAATTCATAACAATTTATGAATAACCTGTCACTTGTAACTGCACATTATTTGATCTCGAACTCGCTATTCTTCAGAAGACACAGTTCCATAAAGAATATTTTCCTGTAGTTAACTAGACAAAGATATGTGTAGTACCTTAAAAAAATTCACTTGGATTCTCTGTTAACTTCCAATGCTTTTAGAAGATTCCTGTCAGAAAAATCTTCAGGACATGGGAAGAGAAATACTTAACAATGTGTTCTGCTCAGTTTTAAATTATTTACCCATCTAAATATTATCTTTATCTTGCTATTGCTTAAGGTGGCTTTATTTTTATTATATTTGTAATTATATTTTTCTCCAAGTTTTATGTTCATAAGCATGAAAATTATCAAATACTATGAGAATTTTAACATTTTATCCAAATCTTTACCAATTAGAATTATTTAACTAAATACTTACTAATAAAGTTTGCTAAACATTGGAGATGCTTTGGTGACCTTATGGAGATATGTTTCCTTAACTCAAAGAGTCAGGATGGGGAAAGAGACTAATTTATAAGCAATATACACTCAAATTAAAGAAACACAAATTGTGTCAAGTGAACGATAGAGGTGAAAAAGAAGGTCTTTTTGAGAAGATATGACCAATGAAGCTGAGATATGTCCAATGAAGAGCGTGCCATGCTCAGAAAAAGGGAGAGAGCCCTCCCAGGGGAGGAAATGGCATGTGCAAATGTCAAAAAGGGAAAAATATTTGGAGCATATGAGGAAATGTGCTTTGTGGAAGAAAGGAAGAGTTCAGTAAGATTGCAGAAGTCTATAATTACAGATCAGGCAAAGCCATTATAATTTTTTGGTAAACATTATTTTCCAAATACAATGGAAACCTCTGGGAGGTTTTAGTCAGATGCATATAGGATTCAGTGCATCTTATAAAGAATCACTCTGGCCACTATGTCGAAAGCTGGCCAGGACGGATCAAGAACAAATGCAGGAAGAGTATTTTGAAACTATTTAAAAAATAATGGGGTCACAGATTGGGGCTTAATATATATTTTAGATAACCAATAACATTTGCTGATGGATTATGAGAAAGTGGAGGGAATCCAGATGAGTCCAATTGTGAACACCAATATGAAGTGTGGTTGCATGGTGGATTTGGAGGATAGTGGAGATAAGGCAGATTTGAAGAAACAGGACAGGGAAGCAGTAGTTTAGCATTTATCTTAATTTGATATACCAACATTATTGATTGTTGAATACAATTATTTTAGACTTAGTTAATAGATGTGGTAATGTTTTAATGCATACAGTGACCTTTATAATGACTTTTGTGTAACTTTAAATTGCCTTCTCTTGAAAACTCTTGCTTTATTTTAAAAGCATCAACTCTATGTTACTAAGAAAAATTTTTGTAAATGAATATATATTTTTTGCAGTCTAATGGTATGGAGTTTTTAAGGTAACTAATTTTTCATAATGAGATACATGGGGACGGTAGAGTAGAAAGTTGCCAAAAACTGCAGCTAGATATAAGGAGGAATTATTCAAATGAGAAAGTCAACTTTATTGAATGCTTGACTTTCTTACATTACCCTCTTGGGCTAAACTTTATATAAGCAAATTAAAAAATCAGCATCGTCTTCATGCACAGAGTATTTAAACTTAGAAATTATTGCAGATAAGATTTTTTTTAAAAAGTACTTCAATATTTTCCTATACCATATTAATAGTATGCTCATATACCATACCATGTTTATCACATTGGCTGCATTATGGAAGAAAACATGAACAGCAAAACATCAATAAATAAAATACCAATTGTTTCAATACACGATGAATTGAACATTAAACATTTCATTTTTAATAAAATAATCTGCAATAGTTTTTCTCTTTTTATCATTTTAAAAATAATAATTCAACAGTGGTTTTAGCAGCAGTTATTTTATTATTGCTTTAATTTTGGATACCAACACTATTTCTTTTAAGTCTATCCAAACCTAAACACTTAGAATAAAGATCTAGATTATTTGACATGTTAGCATAAGCAGCTAGCTGGTTGAGCTTAACAAAGGTCCTTCTGGGTAACAGTTTGCCCATTTGTTTGCAAGCATTCTCTCTTCATAGGAGTCTTGCAGCTCCTTGTGCAGGCCCACGTGTGGGCCGGGGTGGGGCAGTGCAGCACCAGCTGGGGCCTCGCCAGGAACAGAAACTAAGCTAACAGGACTGGAGCAGAGCTATGCTGGGCCACTACTGGAGCCCGGGGAGATGGTGCTACAGTTCTGAATCCTGACCCTCCTGATGGGCACTTATGCTCACAAGGCCCGAGACTTCTTCCACAGTGAGAGGAAGCTAAGCCACATGGTTGTGGATGAGACATTGAGCACCGGGGAGCAGTCCTTTGTTTTTGCTTCAGTAAATCTTACACTAAGCCTCATCCTCTTATGTGTGGGTCCCTGAAATGCTTTTTTTTTTCAAGACTCCATGAAAGAACCCCGTTTCCACCAGCAATAGACATACCAGATAGAATGCTTTATTGGTCAGCATTTATTTTAAGGTCGAAGACAAACTACCTTGCATGAAACATTTTGGGTGAATGAAATTTCATTTATATGCTGTTAATTCCCCCCATAAATTTGTTTTAAAGTTACATTGAAATCAACAATTTAAATGCCTAGGAGTCATCAAAATAACTAATACAATTTTGTTCAGTTACCTGGATCACATTTCAATGTACTGCTAAATAGCTAAACAGCACATCTTTAAACATTTTTCAAACCTAAGCATGTTTTTTATATTTTGATATCAATCTTTCTCAAGATCAGTGATAGGTTTTGTTATGTGTGTTCAGGAAGTAGATTGTAAAGGCGAACACTGAACCATAATTTGAGGAACTTCGTTCTAGCTCTGACCTGTAGTTACACAACTGTTTGACCTTCGGTATATCACACAACTTCTTTCAGTCCCAGTTTTCTCATTTGAGAACAGGGAATGCTGTCCAAGGATGCATTAATTTTCAAAATTATGCAGATACATGTTATATGTCACTTTTACATTGGACCAAACATACCAAACTAATTAGAAGACTAGATATCTTTTCTTATATAATAGAAAAATTGTAAAGACTGGAGAGTGAACCATTTTGTGAAAATAGATATTAGATGAAGTGATTTTTATCAAGGAAGCCTATATAATAAAAGCCTCATAGTCCCCTCGACTGGGAGTTTAACCAGATGTGGCAGTGGCAGGTGGGGGTGGGGATGAGGGGAAGGGCTGCTGGCTGCCCAGGCTGGCAGCCAGCAGCCGCTAGTGACCCTAGCTGTGCCAGATATATCAGCTAAGGAAGAAAATATGCGAATTTAACATCAAGGGTTTGGTGAAAGGGTAGAAAAGAAGTAAGAAATTAGGTTGATGTCTTTTTATAGTGACTTAAAAAACTAGACAAAAAAAGTAAGATATTTAATTTACCCAGTTGTTTAAGTCGGTTAGCTTGGCAGGACTGCTCTGGATATTTTCCAGTGGAAGAGTTTATTCTCTCTATAAATAATTATTTCTAGGACACAACTGTATGACTTGACTCGGCTCTTAGAGTAAAATGTATAAGTCTATGTTCATCCTTATTTAATATGGCAGCTTTATTTCAGCACTCTCTTAAGAAGTTAGGGATTCTAGCATTTATTCTCTGAGAAACAAGGGGGCAGTGATGGTCTGCCTAAGTGGACTTGGCAGTACCGATCAGTGCTTGTCGCAGCTCAGAGGAGAGAAGGTGCAATCACTCTGCATGCTGCTCCCTGCACTGCTTTTGAGTACAGGGCTCTTGTCAGTTTCAGTGATGGCTTCCATAGCAGATGTTCAGAAAATTAAGGTGGAGAACCTCTATGGCTTCTAACTAGCAGTTTCACACACACTTAATAATGGCCACAGCCTTGTCTTATTTGATATAATTTAGCTTGAGAGGGTGGCAGATATTTCAGATGTTTCCTCTTTCTTCTTTAGATTGAGCATTGCTTACCATTTTAGGTGCTGTGAGTCAATAATGAAAAAACAATAACAGGTTTCTACTCTTTTATCTCTCTTGTCTTACCTCTTCTAGTTGTCCAAGTGTGAGGAACAGAGGCTCATTTGCCTGTGAAATAGACATGCAAGACACCTCAGCTTTTAGACAACAGTTCTAAATCTTGCTACATAAACAAAGAGAAGGGCTGCCACATTGCTTTAATCCACATTGCTGACTGGTTTGTAGGCAGCAATTGATGATGAAAGTGTCTGCTTTTGCATTAACCAGTTTGGCTCAGTGGATAGAGAGTTGGCCTGTTGACTTAAGAGTCCGAAGTTCGATTCTGGTCAAGGGCATGTACCTGGTTGCGGGCACATACCCAGTAGGGAGTGTGCAGGAGGCAGCTGATCAATGGTTCTCTCTCATCGATGTTTCTAACTCTCTATCCCTCTCCCTTCCTCTCTGTAAAAAACCAATAAAGTATATTAAAAAAAAATTAAAAAAAAAGAAAATGTCTGCTTTCGGTTTAATATAATATCAAGGCTCAGGCCCAATCTCATACTTATGTATTATACTAGAGGCCCAGTGCACGAAATTTGTGTACGGGGGTGTGTGTCCCTCAGCCCAGCCTGCACCCTCTCCAATTTGGGACTCCTTGAAGGATGTACAACTGCCCATTTAGGCCCGATCCTAAATGGGCAGTTGGACATCCCTCTCACAATCCAGGACTGCTGGCTCCCAACTGCTTGCCTGCTTGCTTTCCTGATTGCTCCTAACCACTTCTGCCTGCCAGCCTCATCACACCCTAACCACTCCAATGCCAGCCTGATTGATGCCTAACTGCTCCCATGCCAGGCTGATTTCCCCTAACTTCTCTCCCCTGCAGGCTTTGTCATCCCTAACTCTCCTCCCTTGAAGGCTGGTCCCCCACAACTGCTCTCTCCTGCAGATCTGAGTCCTCAGTCTCAGAGAATCATGTTTTTCTCTGGGGATTTTGCTTTCACATCAACCTATTCGCTAAATAATTTCCTTAACCTTCTACCCTATTTCAATGTATTTATAAATACATATAATTAGACTTTCATTTTTGAGGCTATAGGATGCTAACTTCAGTCAAGTTCATAATTTTTTTAAAAAACCATACAGAGAGAATGAATACATGATTTATTTGGTGGGATTCCTGGTCTAGTCCTCAATAAACACTGTGGTGAACTATACTTTTCACAAGTTTAATCTTTCTGAATTTTTCCCACATTCATGCATATTTGCTTAAGTAATTTTAACATTATATTTGCTCCTAAATATGCCAAACCTAATGGCAGAGAGCTTCACTGGTCCCGTGGAGGGATACCTCTAACGGAACTGAGGTATGTAAAGGCAGCAGTTGTGCTCTGGACACATCTCCAAGGTAACGAGGATGAAGCTAAACCTGCAGAGGGTTGTTTTCATTGATCAAAGAATCCTCTGGAAAATGCGGGCTCCCAAGAATTGCAAGGATGTTGGAGTAATTGTACAACAACTCAAATAGCTAAGCCTTATATAGTATTTTGGAATCTCTAGGGAGCCTGTGTCTTTATGACTGGAGTGCAATTGAGTGGGTCAGTGTGCCTGCCTAAAGTTGTAGCTTTACAAAGTCTGCTGGATGCTTGTGGTGAATTCACTGGCTTCATCTTGAATTGCTAAAACAATCAAAGAGTATTCATTTCCCTAGATCAGTGGTCAGCAAACTCATTAGTTAACCGAGCCAAATATCAACAGTAAAATGATTGAAATTTCTTTTGAGAGCCGAAAACCAACTTCTGCACATGCGCCATGAAGTTTCAATCACACTGTACGTTTGCACCTGCACGTGGTGTTTTGTGGAAGAGCACACTCAAGGGGCCAAAGAGCCACATGTGGCTCACGAGCCTCAGTTTGCCGATCACTGCTCTAGATGGTTATACGTCTTGGGTAGATTTGCATACTAATGACTCATCACTCTGATCAGCAAAATGCACCACAACACAAATAGCAAATTAATAAATGCTTTTAAAATTAGACAAATGGCTATTTCATATAATAGTAATATTTGCGTTATTTGAAGAAATTACATGCATAGAACGGCAGCAGATGTTCTCCACTCCTTCTATTGACAGATCAGGATACAGAAGCCTTAACTGTATGGGGAGAGATTTAGGTCAGTGTGAGGAAATCAGCGTGCATTTAAAAACTCTTTGTGTATGTTAAAAATATGTGGTAATTTTTAAGAAGCAGCCTTTTCTTTAGAAATGCTGCTAGAGAGCTTCTATCGAGAGCTGCAGCTGTTGAGTGCGTTCAGTGGAGATGGTTCAGCTGGAAGGAGAAGAAGAGTTCAGAGGATGGTGGGTATGGTTCACGAGGAAATTTTAAAACCAAGGCTCACATTCTAGAATAAAACAGAGCTGCCTTTCCCAAGGATTGAACAAGAAATCCCATTGCTGTCCAACAAGAAGAGATTAGAACTACCATTTAAAGATTATTTTTTTATTTGTGTTGTGTAGTCATATTGATGTGATGGTATTATTTTCGTTTTACATATACACTGAGTGGCCAGATTATTATGATCTCTGATCACATAATAATCTGGCCACTCAGTATATATCCTATATAATAAAAGGCTAATATGCAAATTGTCCCCTCGACCAGGAGTTCTACCAGCAGGCAGGCTGGCCAACCATCCATGTCCCCTCCCCCTGCCCAGGCTGGCTGGACCCTACCCATGCACAAATTTATGCACCAGGCCTCTAATACACACACACACACACACACACACACACACACACACACACAAACACATATTTTGTGGCCAAATTATTATGCATTCAGGGATCATAATAATCTGGCTACTCAGTGTACATGATAGATTTATTTGAACATGAATATAACATAAAAATGCCACTCTATGCATCTAGAGTACTGACAAATTTTTAAAATATGCTTTTATTTATTTCAGAGAGGAAGGGGGGAGAGAGATAGTAACATCTCAGATTGGCTGCCTCCTGCACACCCCCTACTGGAGCCCATAACTGGACATGTGTCCTGACTAGGAATCAAACTATGACCTGGTTTATAGGTTGACCTTCAACCATTGTTAACACCAACTGGCTGCTGACAATTTTTATCTATGATTTTACCATAAGGGTATGGCTTGGAAATAATTCAGAGACTCCTGTAAATCTGCTAAGTCAGATCTGACATGGCAGCAGAAAGACTAGCACCACCTCGATGACAACCTCTAAAACCAAGACTGCGATGGGCTCATACAGGGCACTGGTGAGAGTTTGTAACAACAGCAAAGAAACCTCCCATCTAAGTGTACATAGTACTGAGAGGTCGCTTGTTTGGCAGCCAGCATATGGGCTGAATGTCATCCATTTCTGAAAATCCTTACATGGTAGCCTGTCTGGGGCAGACTGAGGACTTCAGGGAGGGAGAAAGTGAGAAATGATTGCATTTTCTCTGCTTTCCTTTCCTGGATGAAACCCAGTTAACTTAAAAATTTAACTTAAAAATTAAATAAATATAGGCCTGATGAAAGATTAACTTTGATATAAATTTGGGCACCAGGAGGAGAAAACAGACAATAAAAATTTATTTTATTCCTTAAATGTTGCACTTGTTTCTTCATATTTATTGATTCCTCCTCCGCCCCACAACCTGCCAGGTGTAGACATATTATTTAATTTTGGCCAGTTAGCCATATTAGGAGTAAACTCACAAAAGTTCTTAGGGAGGCTGAACATTTTTTCAATTTTTTTCTTCTTTAATTCTGCTACCTAGAATACAGATTTGAGGGCTGGAATTCCTGCAGCAACAATTGAATCTCAAAGAAGTCTGTCTATATCTAAGTATGGCAAATTAGTGATAGGGAAAACTTCATGCAACATCCACATCAATGCTAGAGTGTCTTCTTGTGGATTTTCTTTACTTGAAAGACATAAATTTCTACTTTGTTCAAATCACTATTATTATTAGATTTTCTCTTCTCTTCAGCTGAACGTAATCTTAACCTGGATAAATGAAATTCCTTCCTAGTTCCATATTATACTTGGCTATATTTATTACTGTGAACCTAAATTTAATGAAAAAAAAAACCACGGAATCTCTGATAATTTCTAGTTATTAAAATGTCATTTCAAGTTGAAACCGGTTTGGCTTGGTGGATAGAACATCGGCCTGTGGACTGAAAGGTCCCAAGTTCGATTCCGGTCAATGGCACGTACCTTGGTTGCAGGCACATCCCCAGTGGAGGGTGTGCAGGAGGCAGCTGATCGATGTCTCTCTCTCATCGATGTTCTAACTCTCTATCCCTCTCCCTTCCCGTCTCTAAAAAATCAATAAAATATATTTAAAAAAATATAGAATTTCAAGACATTTAGTAGAATTTTATAATAGACTAGAGGCCCAGTGCACGAATTTCATGCATTTGGGGGGAAGGAGAGGGTCTCTCAGCCCAGCCTACACCCTCTCCCGGTCTGAGAGTCCTTGGGGGATGTACAACTGACAGCTTTGACCTGTTGTGCTCTAAGCTGTCAATTGGACATTCTTAGTGCTGCCATAGAGGCTGGAGAGACTCCTGCTACCACCACTGTGCTCGCCAGCCATGAGCCCTGCTTCTAGCTGAGCGATGCTCCTCCTGTTGGAGCACACTGACCACCAGGGGGCAGCTCCTGCATTGAGCATCTGCCCCCTGGTGGTCAGTGTGCATCAAAGTGACCAGTCATTCTACCATTCAGTCGATTTGCATATTAGCCTTTTATTATATAGGATAGAGGCCCAGTGTATGAATTCATGCACTGGTGGGGTCCCTCAGAGTGGCCTGCAGGGATTGGGCCAAAACCTGCAGTCTAACACTGCCTCTACCTCCTACCTGTTGCTCCCACTCATCCCAGCCCCTCTGTGCCTGCCCAATCTGTGCTAATCAGGAGAGTTTTGTGCCACTACAGCAGCACTTGTCAGCCGTGAGCCCTGCATCTGGTGCCCTTCTGAAGGGAGTGGCCTGTGAGTTTGGGCTGAAAGTGTCTCTCCAACATCCCTTGAAGGGTCCTGGATTGCCAGAGGGCACAGGCCAGGCTGAGGGACCCCACCAGTCCATGATCAGGGCCAGGGAGAGACAACAGGAGGGCTTCAGGTATGTCCAACCCATCTTGCTCAGTCCCAGTAGACCGGACCCAGCAGCAAGCTAACCTACCAGTCAGAGCATCTATCCCTGGTGGTCACTGCATGTCATAGCCACTGGTCAACCAGTTGACTTCCCCCTGGTGGTCAGTACACATCATAGTGAATGGTTGAGTGGCCTTAGCATATCATTAATATATTATACTTTGATTAGCTGGACAGTTGATCAGTTACCAGACAACTGGACACTTAGCATATTAGGCTTTTACTTTATAGGGTTGAGCTTTCAATGAATTTGAGTCATATAGACCCTGGATCATATCTCAACTAGATATCCAGGCAAGAGAGAGAAAGAGAAAGAGAAAGAGAGAGAGAGAGAGAGAGAGAGAGAGAGAGGGCCTTTACTCTGTGTCCTGTAAAACCAGCTCTTAAGATTGCTGTGTTTATTAAATGAATGATGTATGTAAAGTGCCTGCCCCTGAAAGGTGCTCTATAAATGTTAAATGCCATCCAAAATTTTTCTCATGACCTGCAAGATTCTGAACTTTATATCATTACTACTTAGCACATCACCTTGCACAGAACACACACCAAATATATGATTCTTTAATAAAATAAGGTAAAGATTTTAAAGGGCTTTATAAGCCACATATCTTAGTCTATTCCTCTCATTTGAATTCACTCTTCAAATTATGTAAAATGTTGTTCTAATGTTCAAAAGATTCATGGGCCACTTAAGTGCCTGATTTACAACTAGGGAGTTAGTTTGAAATTGGGTAGAATATGGCTCTTCATTCTGTAGTATATAAAAAAATACAAAATTAATCAATGCACAAAATTCTGTTGGAGATTAAAATGAGCATTGTCGTTTTTTAATGCATTAAAGCATCATTTGTCTTAATGGCAAGTATAATTTGAAGTCAACATATAATGAGCAAAATTATTTCTGTATAACATTTTCAATAACTTGCACTCAGAAACATGCTGCATGTGACACTTCTTAAAAAATTAGGTAATTTCATTTTCCTCAACTACATTCTACTGTCTCTCAGTGTTTGCATTTTTATCTCTCTCAACAAGATAATTTGGGCTGAGAAGAACTGATAGAGATCCTGTAGCACACCGCTCTGTGTTGTGTAGGAGTTTGCCCAAATCAACCCAAAGACACGGCCAGGAGTATATTCCCTGTTTAATGACCTGGATAACATATCATAATTCTTTCTTGTGCAAGTAGTTTTATTAATTGTGCCCTTCCTGTTCTTTTTCAGGAACATCTAGCAAAAAGATCTGTTCCCTTCACCAATGCTCTATGCTCTTTTCTTCATATCCTGTGGTTCAGAGATCACATTTCAGATATTAGAGAGGGAGGGTTAGAAAGAATAAAAGAGTGGCAGAAGGTTGAAGGAAAGTGGAAAACTTGCTTTTTCACCTCCATAAACTGTCTCTGAGAAACACCAGACCTCTTCACCCAGGAGATGGATAGCGTTTGAGTTATAATGGCTTTAATCCTTCTTTAGTCTGAAGGAAAAGTAAACTTACTAAAACAGCGACATAATATTGGAGACTGAGAATCCATTACCACCAAAATGACAGATCTCTGCGTGTCCTCTTATTCAATTCCAGGATCCTAATATGGCCCCAATAAAGGAAACTCTAGTTCTTGTGCTACAGAATATACTTTCATGTCATTAAAATATTTGGAGAGCCTTAAAAAGTAAGGACTAGAACATGGAGGAAAAGAGGAAAAATAAGGGATTAAGAAAGGGGCTGCAGTTTTCAACATATAAGTGCTAGCTTTTGCATTGAGCATCATATGTGATTAGAAGCTTGGGCAATGCTAATGAAAGCATCTCACAAGCTATATACCTATATTCCTATATATCTATATACTTATATACCTATATATCTATATACCTGTATACCTATATACCTATATATATATATGTGTGTGTGTGTGTGTGCACATATATACATACCTATATGCCTATACACACACACACACACACACACACACACACACACGGAGAGTAACATGGATGGGCTGCCTCCTGCACATGCCCTGACCAGAGATCAAACCCAGCATCTCGTTGTGCTTTGTATCTTTCCAGAATGACCAGAGCAGCCAAAAAAAAAAAAAAAACCACAAAAAACCTACAACAGCAACAACAACAACAAAACAACAAAAAATACAACAACAACAACAAAAACCCAGCACCTCTTGGTGTCCTGGTCAATGCTCCAACCAACTGAGCTGCACCAACCAGGGCCCACAAACTTTTGGGTAGATTCCAGGCTGACACACATATCAAAATGGATTTAAATGAAATCCAGATATTGTTTCTATTTTAAGTGAAATTAATTGAGCCTTTAGCAGCGTGATTTTTCAGTCATTTGTCGAGGCTTTGTCAACACATAATGTCCTCAGGGAGGATTGGAAGAGCAGGTTGTCACAGGGAGAGAGGATGAGGGGCCTGGGAAGCAGATGAAGATGCCTAAGGACATTCACCCAGCCTACACCTGGACTGCACTACCCTCCTCTCCCCCTCTTCTTCTCACTGGCGATGGGTGAGCAATCTCAGGTATCAAAGGAGTGAGAGTACAGAGGCCGCCTCTGGGAACAGGCTTTGTGGGTAATTTGCTCACACTGACAGATTTATTTATTTTGTCTGCACCTGTGCTATCAAGGTCCTGGGAGAAATTTCTTCCCAAATGTAGTCTGACATGTACTAGTGTCCTTGGTCCTAGGAAATGATGCTGCGTTTTGGAGTGATTGGGACTGTAAGTGCAAATATATACTCTACCTAAATTACTCCTGGGTGAAGCATTTGTCATCATAGAAACTTTTACTTCCTGACATACTTTAAACGCTAATTTTAAGTGTTGAAATACTACAAGGAAGCCATAGAATAATTAGTGGATGAATATGTGAAGCTATTTTTAAAAACTCTTCTATTGTCTCAATCTTTCCATCATAGGTCCATGAAATCGCTTTAATTTCCATTTCTTTTTTTCTTCTTCTAGTGTTTAATTAAAAAAAAGTTTGAGTTAGAAACTTTGAAGCCTCCTTTTTTTTTCTGGACTTTTGTGTTAAAGAAACTAGACAGTATAGCAGGCAGTATGTAAAAATTAGCCAAAGCGAATGATGTTTCTTGTTTTTAATATTTGCTTAACATTTGCATGTGTGTGTGTGTGTGTGTGTGTGTGTGTGTGTGTGTGTGTGTGTGTGTGTGTTTTGTCAGAGTTTTTCCATTGGAATTAAAGGAGTTTAGTTTTGAAAGACTATAACATCAGCAAAAATCTATCAGTTTTCACATTTGCAGTTTTTAAGTGTTCAAGGAATACATCTTTCATCTCAAAGCATTTTAGATTTGTGTTTGGTTATGAATATTTTCCTATATTGTTTAGCTTAGCCAAATAAGGAATGATTTCAACGCTACAAGGCAATCACCAAAAGTGTTTCTATTAGGATCTAGTTAATTCAGTAGTTTGATTTAAAACCAAGAATGGAGTATACATATATGTCTTTAGTAGTCTATATATGGTATATAATAGCAAAATGAACATGGCTTTTTAAACATTATTTCATGATTCAGAAACCTTAAAGGCTATACTTTTTGGGGGGGGGAGGTGGATAGGGGAATGAAGTAGTACTATAAATTTCTTGACACACGTTTTGAAAGTTGTTGAAAAAGTTCAAAGCTATTAGTTCTTCATAATGACTAGTGTGTGTGTGTGTGTGTGTGTGTGTGTGTGTGTACCTTTCTTCCTCTTAATTTTAAGCTTTTTGATGTGGAGACATCTTTTATCCCATGTGCTACTTTGGCCCATTTCCTACTCATTGATACTATACCTCCCCTGTGACATTGGAGGTGCTCAAAGATCATCCATTTAATAAATAAATAAATAAATAAACAGAGCAAAAATAATACCCTAAGAGAGAAGAAACATTTAAAAACATTAGCATGAAAAGTAATTGTTTTTTTTTCTATGTAATTTTATAAACATTTCTTTAGAAATAAATGCCTTAGTATTAGTGGTGAGTTGTAATGGATTGTGTTATAGAGGCTAATAATTAAAATATTGTGTAATTCCAAAGGCAAGGAAATGACTTTACTTGAACTCATACCAGTGGTGCTGAGTAGAATAGCATTTAAACCCTTGCAGTTTATTATATACTAGAGGCCTGGTGCACAAATTCATGCATGGGGTGTGTGTGTGGGGGTGTCCTTTAGCCCAACCTGCTCCCTGTCTAATCTGGGACCCCTTGAGGGATGTCCGACTGCCCATTGAGGCCCATTCCTACTAAAAGGGCAGTTGGACATTCCTCTCACATTCAGGACTACTGGCTCTCAACTGTTTGTCTGTCTGTCTTCCTGATTGCCCCTAACCGCTTCTGCCTGCCAACCTGATCACACCCTAACCACTCCCCTGCCAGCCTGATTGATGCCTAACTGCTCCCCTGCCAGCCTGCTTAACCCTAACTGCACTCCCCTGTGGGTCTGATCACCCCTAACTGCTCTCTTCTGCAGGCCTGGTTCCCACCCAACTTCCCTTCCCTACAGGCCTGGTCACCCCCACTGCCTTTCCCTACAGGCTGGTCACCCCAAACTTCCCTCCTCTACTGGCCTTGTTACCCCTAACTGCTCTCCCCTGCATACTTGATCACCCCAACTGCTCTCCCTTGCAGGCCAGGTCCCTGCCAGCTGCCCTCCCCTGCTGGCCATCTTGTGGTGGCCATCTTGTGTCCATATGGGGGCAGTCATCTTGTGTGTTGGAGTGATGGTCAATCTGCATTTTACTCTTTTATTAGATAGGATAGAGGCCTGGTGCACGGGTGGGGGCCAGCTGGTTTGCCCTGAAGGGTATCCCGGATCAGGGTGGGTGTGTCCTTGGGGTGTGGGGTGGCTTGGGCAAGGGGCCTGTGGTGTTTTTCAGGCTGGCCACACACCCAGCGACCCAAGAGGAGGCCCTAGTATCTTCTGGGATTTATTTATCTTTTATAATTGAAACTTTGTAGCCTGGATCAGAGCCAAGCCTTCTGCTCGCACAGCCATTGAAACTTTGTTGCCTTAAGTGGAGGCCATGATATGTGGATAGCTTGGCTTCCTCCATCACCAGGGGCAACCCAAGCCTCCCTCCTGCTGTCTCTGTAGCTGTAACCATCTTGGTTGGCTTGATTTGCATACTCACTCTGATTGGCTGATGTGTGTGGCTGGTGGGTATAGCAGAGGTATGATCAATTTGCATCTTACTCTTTTTTCTTTTTTTTAGATAGGACTAGAGTGGCTGCAGGGCCCCTACCAGTCCTGGCATGTTTTCCTTACATGTTTTTATTTTAACAAATATGCAGTCTCAATTATGATAAGTTGACAAAAGCATTAGAACTATTTATTCATGTGGATACTCTAGACAAGTATCATTCATTTCCCCAGTCACACCACAGTTACCGTTAGAAAACAATGTTGATGCTACCTCCAATATTTTGGATTTGATTACTATTTACCATCCCTATTTGTATAACTTCATTCTTAGCCACCATCAGTTCTGTTGTCTAACTAGTCTCCCTGATCTTCTTCATTCTTCTCATTCTCTGCTTAGCTGCCAGTGATCTTTATAAGCTTAAATAAGATCATATCCATTCTCTGGTTCAAAGGCTCCAATACTTTCATTGCAATGAAAATATAGTTTATCCTCTCTCACTCCTCTTCATCCTCTCTCCCTGATACTGCAGGATCTGGTCTTTCCCCTTCTATGATTTCATCTCCTGTATATTACCCCTTCTCTACTATGCCACAATGACAATGACTGTCCTCTAAACCTCTTCCAACTGAAGAGTCTGGATTTGCTGTTTCCTCTGCATGAGAGGCTCCTTAGCATTGCAGTCTTTGTCTTTCATTGGCCCATGTCTCTATTTCTAACTACCCTGGCTAAGTTAGCCTCACATCCAAGTCACTGTATAATCTCATTTCCCTGATTTATTTTCTTTATGGCATTTCTTACTCTCAGGAGTTAAGCAACTGATTTACTGTTTTCTTACTTGTCTATTTGTTACTTAGAATGTAAGCTCATTAAGGGCCTAGACATTCTGGGATTTGGGGGTATAGGTTTATTCATCTCTGCAGCAATTTCAGTGCCCTATCCAGTGCCTAGAAAACTTCCTCTGTGAATATCTACATTTGAGACATTGACCTCTTGGAGGTTATTTATTTTTTTTATGCAAGATGACCACACAGGTCAGAGAAATATCAAGGAAGCTGAGGCCAAACTCAGAACAAAAGAGTCAAGCAACTTGTTTGAGGTTAAGGCTAAGAATAGATCTATTGTAGAAGCCATCCTGGGAAGCTGAACTCCAGATCTGTTGTTCTGTCTTTCTTTTTCCCTTGTAGCTGGCAGTGAAGGTGGGGCTCCTGAACCTGTAGGAGCACCCCTTAGCTATGATTAAAGCATGGGGCATTATAGGGAATAGAAATTATTACTCAGATAAGAGAAAGTAAGTCTTTCTTAAGATTCTGGTAATGGATAGTTTTGGGCACAGAGCTTACCTGGTGCTGGGACCCCATCCAATCAGCTGTTCCAAGAGCATGAGCATAGTTCAGGAAAATGACTGTGTGTGTGTGTGTGTATGTGTGTGTGTGTGTGTGTGTGTGTGTGTGTGCGTGTGCGCGTGTGCAAAGAGGGGCCAACAGAAGGATGAATGGCAGGTGGTATGAGAATATTGGGGAGAGAGAAAGACTTCCTTATCCCTGCATAATTGGAAAAATTATGCCAAACAAATAGTACAAATGAGAAGTCCTTTAGGTATATGATGCATATATGTACTGTTTCCATTTCTCCTGGAAACATCAATTCAATTTATGGGAAAATATAACTATATTCTGGTTGCTTCCTCCATTATGCTTATATGCCATTCCCACGGGATAGATCTCAGTACCTAAAAGGTGTTATCTTTTCATTAATGTAATAGCCAGTCCATCAATAGGCCATTTTACACTTTATAAAGTTGACCGACCACTACTGGGTAATGGTTTATGCAGTGAGGCCAGTAATCCTGTAGACTTTGTATTTCCTTTGCATTGAAGGGAATTCCTTGGTGAGGGGCAGTATTGAGTATGAGAGATCTATCTCATGAGCTAAATGTTTGTGTCATTCCAAATTTCATGTTACTAATTCCCAATATGATGGCATTTGGAGAACAAATCTTGGGGAGTTTTATGTTTAAATTGGGTCATGAGGTTAGGACCCTTACAATAGGATCGATGTCCTTATAAACAGAAGAAGACAGAGATCTCTGTCCACACATGCGCAAAGAAGAAATGATGTGAGCACATAATGTGATGCTGGTTGTCTGCAAGCCAGTAAATAGACCATCACCAACCATTGAATCTGCCAATACTTGCTCTTGAACTTCTAGTCTCTAGAACTGTGAGAAATAATGATCTGTTGTTTAAGCCTCCCAGTCTGTGCTATTTTGTTATAGTCAAACAAGCTGACTACGCCACTATCTATATCTTCTTTCCCAAAAATATTTTATCAGCAGTAATCTCATATTGTCCTTTTACTGTCTTTGGTCCCTGAAATTCAGTGTATCCAGTTAACCCCTGAAATTCATGTAAACCCTGACTTCTAGCAATGTCTTCTTATAGGCAAACTAGCCCTTACAATACACTGCTTGATGTCTCCCTCCAGGGAGATTTCCTTTTTCACTCTGGGCCACTTCTAAGGGGCTCTATGACAGCCACAACAGCTAAACTTTCATTACTATCAGTATATCATGTGGAATCATTTCACTTCAAATTCCTTTATGGTCACCCAATTCTTCTTAGTAACCTCTCCAGGAGTCACAGGCATTGGTTGAGGAGCAGCAGCTGAGTAACAGGAACAGAGGTTCTGCGTGCATCCAAGGAGCCAGGAACTCTGTTATGATTCCCCTACTAGGGTTTTACAGAGAACATCCTGCTCTACCTCTGACCCTGCCTACTCATTGGGCTGCTGAGTCCTGAGGGTTAAGTGCGCTATATTTGCCTTCCAGCCTGGGTCAATTGGGAAGGCTTTTCTTTTTCTGGCACCTTCAACCTCAACATTTAGGTCAAAACAGGAGGCCAACCTGTAGTACATGCCACGAAATAGAATGATTTCTTGTTATAAAAAGGGGATACAGCATCTTGTAGTTTCTCCTTTTACAGTAAACATTCTTGAAGATCACTAATCTTAACACTGTATGTGTTGCTGTTAATCATTGTGTATCAAATTTTTCCTGGATGGTTTTAATCTAAGACATATACTTTTTTATATGTTTTAATATTTGTTTATCTTTTCATTTTTATTAAAAAAATACCAGTTATAAATTTGATACCTTCAGTATTTACTATCTTCGTTCCAGTCATGTTTATTTCATCCCAAAGCACATTGTCATATATTTTGTTTTATGAAATATTTAAAAAAATATTTTCTATATGTGTGTGTTTTTTAAAGTATATTTTTATTGATTTCAGAGAGGAAGGGAGAAGGAGAGAAAGAGAAACATCAATGATGAGAGAGAATCATTGATCAACTACCTCATGCAGGCCTCACACTGGATATTGAGCCCACAACCTGGGCATGTGCCTTTGACCAGAATCAAACCCAAGATCTTTCAGTCCACAGGCGTATGCTCTATCCACTGAGCCAAGCAAGCTAGGTGTGTGTGTGTGTGTGTGTGTGTGTGTGTTGGTGTTTTTGGTTTTTTTTTACAGTTTCTGCTGAAATGTAATATTTTTTCTACACCGTTTCTCTGTGCACTCCTAGTCATCTTATAGCACATCCTTCAAAACTTGGGAGATTCCTTCCTTTAGGATGTCTTTTCTGACCTCTTCCTCACTTACCATGAGACTGGGCAAGGTAGTTCTATGTTGATTTCTTGTGAATGCTTCTATTATCACTCAGTATTATTATCTGTTTTTATATTTGATCTCTATACTAGATTGTTACCTACTTAAGGGCAAGAGCCATTTCTTATTCATCTTTATTTCCCCAGTGTGTGATACTAAATATTGCAGTACTATTTGGAATGAAAAAATATGTCAGTATAAAATAAATATCTTGGAGCTAATGGCTTCCAAAATGACAGAGCATTGCAAATATAAAAATTACTACCCATGCATAGACATTGATTTATTGAGAATAATGATCATGATAATTTCTAAATATGAAGTTATTTTGAGCCTTGTTTAGAAGAGTGGAATAATATGATTGGAAAGGCACTTAAATATTAGTCAGTCTAGTCTCCTTCTTGATATTGAATGAAGAGAGAACAGTCTTCAAAAAGTTGAGAGACTTGAACAAGTTGGTTCAGCTTGTAAACATTTAAGTCATTGTTAAGAGCTGGATCTGCCATGACTTTTTTTCACACCATTCACCACTCTGGCCAGTGTTAATCTTTTATTAGCATGCTTTTCCACTCCCTTCTGCAGCTCTCTGTAACAGTAAGGCAATGCACAGAGACTGATGCTTTTAGAATTCTTTCAGTTGCTATTTACTTTATGGATGAAGGGAAAGTGGTTTTGCCAAACCATCACTAATTAAAATGGATTTATATTTAGATAAACATATTTTTTCTCAGGAAGAGAAATGCCCTTTTCATATTTGATGCATCTAGAGAGAGTCTGGTACCTAACAGAGCACTTACTTATAACATAATGCTTGCTTAAACATTCATATTGGAGGAATATTCTCTGATAAATCTTTAGCTCCAGCAACCAGAAACTGAGGAACAGTACACAATAGACAACTGGAATCATAATCCAGACTAAGGAATGACACTTCACTTTTTTTATTTTTTATTTTTATTATCCCTTTTTTCTTCTTTTCCTTGATATTTTCCTGTTTTTGTTTGATGATTTATTTTGTATTCCTTTTGCATTATTTTTCCATCACTCTTTTTTTATTTGCTATTTTTATTTTTTATGCCATTTTTGAAATCAGTTTTTTTTTATTTTTTTGTAATTTTTAAATTTTTTTTCCTTCTCATTCTCATTCTTTTCATTCACTTATTTCCTTTCTACTTCATCAGTACTAAATTGAGGTCCTCCCCATATTCATCCAATTCTAAATCTTATTTTCACTATATAAGCTCAACCTCTACAGATACTGCTCCAATCCTCTTTGCTGGCTCAGGGCACTGAAACCACATGAACAGCAGACACATGAGCAGCCCCTCCTGTCCAAGGAGCCATAGCTCTGCGAGCAACAGCTTCACGTGGCTTGCCCCTGTCTGAGGAGCAGCAGCCACATGAGCTGGCTGAGCCATCCGAGGAGCAGCATTTGTGTGAGCCGCCGGCCCCCATCCAAGGATCAGCACCTATGTGAGAGGCCCACCCTCTTTTGAGGAGCAACAAACAGATGCAAAAACTGCCTACCCACATCTGAGGAGCAACAACTGTGTGAGCAGCCCACCCCCTTCTGAGGAGCAGCAGCCACACGAGCAGTCTTCCTCCATTGGAGGAGCAGCAGCCACATAAGCAGACTGCCCATGTGCAAGGAGCAGTACCCACATGCAGCCTGCACCTGCCTGATGAGAAGGAGCCAGGTGAATGCCCCATCCCTGTCCGAGGAGCGTCAACAGCACAAGCGGCTCACTCCACAAGCAGACTGACCCCCATCTGAGGAGAAGCAGCTTCACGAGCAACCCACATCTGTACGAGGAGCAGCAGGCCTGCGAACATAGTGCTGGAAGTACTAGCCATTGTGTTCAGAGAAGAAGAAATAAAAGACATTCAAATTGGGAATGAATAAGTAAAACTGTGCTTATTTGTAGATAATATGTTACTAT
>PVJN01009913.1:0-59184 GCA_004026805.1 Lasiurus borealis
TGAAAACTATGGATCGGGGAGTTGGAGGGGGGAAAGGGGCAGAATCTGGGATGACTAATTGTCTGTCTCTTGTCTTCGGGGTGGCGTAAAGATAGCAGCGATGGAGGGCGGGAGGAAGGGGGGCGGGATGTGGCACAGCTGTTTGGTGCAGGGACGCTGGTTATTTCTAGCATCACTGGAGTGAAGAGCCGCTGAGGGGTGGGGGGAAGCAAACAGCCTTCATGAGGCAACTGAGTTTCCCGGTCTTCACCCAGCAGACTCACCGCCAGCATGCTGGGAAGTGCCCGCAGGTCCTCAGAATGGGGAGGCCTGTATTCGGGGGGCGGACAGAAGGCTGCACAGAGGAGGTACCTCCACATCTGGGGTATGGAGAAGGATGAAACTGGGTATGGGTCCTATTCTTTTTTATTTTTTTTAATATATTTTATTGATTTTTTTACTGAGAGGAAGGGAGAGGGATAGAGAGAAACATCGATGAGAGAGACATCAATCAGCTGCCTCCTGCACGCCCCCTACTGGGGATGTGCCCACAACCAAGGTACATGCCCTTGACCAGAATCGAACCCGGGACCTTTCAGTTCACAGGCCGACACTCTATCCACTGAGCCAAACTGGTTTTGGCTAACCAATTCATTTTTTTATTTTAAAAAGTTTCTTAGCCCATTTGGTTCAGAGTGATTTTTCAAATTTTCTATGTATTTATTAGAGCAGGGGAGAGAGGGAAACATCAATGAGAGAGTGCAATATCCATGAGCTATCTCCTGCTTGACTCCCCCTCCCCCCCACCACCACCAGGGATCGGGCCCACAACCCAGGCAGGTGCCCTGACCAGAGATCGAACTGGCAACCTTTCGGTGCACAGGATGATGCCCAACTAACGGAGCCAGAGCAGCCAGAGCCGGCTGTTGGTTTTGGCGAAGGGAGGTTGCGTTTAGAAATGAGACATGGGGCTGGGATAGCGGGAGTCAGTCTTGTCACTGGTGCAGTTGAAAGTTCGGCTGGAGCAGCACATGCCCAGGCTCCGGGTGGTCAGGCAGCTGGGCTCCAGCACACGCCTTCCTGAGGACGGGGTGCTCTCTGTCGGCAGTTGGGGAGGCCCCGGCTTGAACACTGTCCCCCCAGCACAGCCTGCTCCCTGGCTGCGAGTCCTGTGTCCCTCGGCCAGCCCCTGCCTGTGCGGTCTCTCCAGAAAGATAAGATCCATCTGCCGACAGCCTCCTGCGGCCGTCGGGGCATCAGTCAAGCAGAGGCAATTAAGTGGCTGCGGCGGCCGTGCGCTCCTGCGTGCAGGCCCCTCGCGGGGTCATCAGCTGGCCGACCCCAGCCGTCCCGCCCGGGCTGAGCGGGCCGCGGCAGCTCTCCACCTGCTTCCACATACCAGCTCTGCAGGCTGTGCTTCTCCCCCATCTCTCGTTTGCCCTCCCCCGCACTGAAACCCCCCTCAATAAATATGTTGTTGGATGGGAAAAGGAAGAAGAGTTACCCATATTTTGCCATTTTACTTTTTCCTCATTTAGTGTTGAAAATGCTGTACTCAGTACCCCATGAGAAATGCATCATTTAAGCATCACAGCAATGCTAAGATAACTATTGTCATTACTTCCTAACTTTACAAAGGAAGAAACTGAGAAACAGAGAGGGTAAGAAACCTGGCTAAGGTCACACAGCCATCCGGTGACCTTCGCCAAGGGATAATGACAGCTTCTTCACATTTCCGGCCATGTGTGCCAGGCACCTGCCTTTGCCGGAGCCTTGCATTAGAGAGTGAGGCACGGCACAGCGCCCGCTCTCGCCCCCGAGGAGCTGGCTGTGGGAGGAGAGACAGGCACAAAAGCTCCACCTTACAAGAAGGAGGGTGTATTTGGGTGGGTCCAGGCGCTCTGCTGGGGGCTCCCTGTGCAGAACACGCCCGGAGTTCCAGCCCCTGCTCTGCGCACGCTGCGTTTGCTGGGTCTTCAGGGAGCTGTTTCCCGGGAGGGCGTTAGTGATGTGACCTTCAGGGCGTGGTTGGGGGTCTCTCCCCAGTGATGTGGAATCAGGAGACTTCACTGGTGAGCAACCTCAGGCTCTGGGGCAGTGATTCACATCCCAGCTCTGCCACTCGATGGCTGTGTGACCTTTGCCAAGTTACTCAACCTCTCTGTTGCTCAGTTTCTTCCTTTGTAAAGTTAGGAAGTAATGACGGTAGTTGTCGTAGGGTGGCCGTGATGCTTAAATGCTGCATTGCTCATGAGGTACAGAGTACAGCACTTACAACACTAAACCGCTGCTGAGAAGTGAGCAGGACTTTGTGAAATGTTGTACAGGACTCATAGGCTCTTGGTGGGGAGAAAACCCATTTGCTAAGGGCTTTTAGCGCATGCTTAACCGAGGCACCTGGTTACCATGAAGGATGTAAAAAGGTATTGATGGGGTATCTGAGTCAAAAGTGTATCACCATTGGCTTGGGCAAAATAATAACCACCATTCGCGCCAAAACCGGTTTGGCTCAGTGGATAGAGCATCAGGCTGCGGACTGAAGGGTCCCAGGTTTGATTCCGGTCAGGGGCATGTACCTGGGTTGCAGGCACATCCCCAGTAGGAGGTGTTTAGGATGCAGCTGACCGATGTTCCTCTCTCATTGATGTTTCGAACCCTCTATCTCTCTCCCTTCCTCTCTAAAAAATCAATAAAATACTATATTTAAAAAATAATAATAATAATAACCACCATTCCATAGCTCAGGCGTTGGGCTCACTGTGTTCGATGCACTTGTCCTCCTGGTGCTGTAAGGAGGATGAGTGGACACTCCGTCCCCCAGGGGGCGCCTGACCGCAGCGCCTCTGGGTGGCAGGGTGACGGCTGCTATTTATATTCTTCTTTTCTGTGTTTTCTAAATTGCCTGCGATGTCACAGAAAACATTTAGCGTAGAAATGGTGGTGTGTTTTCTTTAAAAAGCCGTTTTGTCTACACCGAGCGCGTCCAGCTCAAAGGCTGTCACGGGCCAAAGAAATGAGGTATGTGGCCCGTGGGCCGCGAGTTTGACATGCTGGGTCTGCCCTGTGCTGGAAGGGCGAGGCGTGCCAGGGTGAGTGGGCCGGCTGAGGAATGCAGAGCCGGGCCAGGGCTTCACGAGGAGGTGTGACTGGAGACAGGGCCGAATCCGGGTGTGCTCAGCGGGGGAGGAGGGCTGGTGCCCTGGCAGCTGGGAATCACACCGAACTGTGGGCCGTTTTAGGTTGATCGTGGCTTTTGTTTTTTGCTCACATTATAAACAAACCCTGTGCGTGTGTCTCAGAAAGCCCAGTGGCCCCTCAAAGTGAGAGAGTAGCTATTCCTCTTGCCCAGTAGTCATCTTGCCTCCTGCCTCTTTTTTCCCTCATATCAGGAAGACAGGCCGCCCGCGTCTTGGGTCTCTTGGTGCCACCGGCATTACGGTCCGTAAATAAATGGCAGCAAATGCCCCGAATGCTTTAGCATCTCCATACTGAATGTGGCTTCCGCTCAATCACACCACTTTCCAAAAGACCGCTTTCCAGCCCTTCCGTTAATCCATGCTCTCTGGGGTCCAGGGACCCTTAATTCAAGGGTTGGCGTCTCTACCATCTCGGACGGTCCTGTTTGGATGGGTGGGCCCCAGAAGGTCTATGTCAGCGGTTCTCAACCTGTGGGTCGCGACCCTTTGGGGGTCGAACGACCCTTTCACAGGGGTCGCCTAAGACCATCGGAAAATGCAGATATTGACATCACGATGCATCACAGTAGCAACATTTCATGGTTGGGGGTCACCACCACATGAGGAACTGTATTCAAGGGTCGCGGCCTTAGGAAGGTTGAGAACTACTGGTCTATGTGATCTTGGGTCGTTCAAGGAAGCTGGGTGGACAGCAAAACCCTGGAAAGGCCAACACTGGTCCAGAGAGCACATGCAGGCTTCTTCCAGTCGATTGAAAAGGAATGAAGGATCACAGCTACGGGCATCATGTCAGTGTGCCAGACAGGATTCCTGGGCCTGTTTCGTTCTCCCGAGAATGTGTGGGTGCTGTGAGAGAGAGCGCGGGCTCCAGGATTCTCTCCAGTCTGTTGGCACTCCTGTCTCCGAGGGATCTTGACTGCTCACAGTTCGGATCCAGAAGTTAAATTTAGACTTCGCCGCCATACAGGGGGCTGGAGACAGGGGTGGGATGCTAGACGGTCACGTGTGTGGCTGACAGCGTTTGGAATCCCAGGCACATTCTCGTTCCTAGGGTTCTTAGCTCTTTCTGTCTGACTGACTTCCATTTCCAACTAAACGCTGAACACCGGCATATGAGTCACCTGCAGTCATGGTACCAACCATCTCTTCTCTCTCTTCAGAGGCAAAGTTGATCTTTTATTGCATCCACTAAGAAGTGGAGGGAGGCCAAAACCGGTTTGGCTCAGTGGATAGAGCATCTGCCTGGGGACTGAAAGGTCCCAGATTCGATTCCGGTCAAGGGCATGTACATTGGTTGCGGGCACATCCCCAATAGGGGGGCGTGCAGGAGGCGGCTGATCGATGTCTCTCTCTCATCGATGTTTCTGGCTTTCTATTCCTTTCCATTCCTCTCTGTGAAAAATCAATAAAATATATTAAAAAAAAAAAAAAAAGAAGTGGAGGGAGGCTGCGGTAGGAGCAGGCAGCATCTCCCTTCTCCCAGCCTCTCTCACGGTTGTTACAAACCCTTGGGATGAGCTGGATGTGCGCCTGCCCCACCGCTCCAGCCCACAGTGGCCCTTTGAGACAGCTCTGTCCTCGGCGCTCTAAGAAGAAAGCACGGTCTGCAGTTGGCCGGCTGCCCTGGCAGGCCACATGCATGGTATGACCAGAAGGTCCGGTGGGCAATCTTGCCCTGAGTGTGTTCCTGGGGCTGCGTGAGGCCAGCCGGAGTTGTGGGTGGAGAACTGGGGTCCAGGCGTTATCAGACGGGGACTCTGCTTATCCTTTTCCCACTTGGGGACTGGGGGAGGCGCAGGAAGAGGGCAGCAGTTGGGTGGGGGTGGCGTGGCCAGGCACTAGGGAGGCAGCGCTCAGCAAACAGAGTGCCCGTCTTACCTAAGTGCCCTAATGCAGCCAGAGCTCAGCTCACAGGGCCACTTGGTGAAGCTGCCTCAGAAAGACCGGCCAGGGATGAGTCACTGTGTGAGGAAATCCTGGGCCACGGGCATGCGGTAATGTCAGCGAAGAGCAGGGCTGGGTGCCCATGGTCACGGCCAAGGCTCAGGAGCGCCCAAGGTCACGGCTTCTGCCAACCCCAGAGCTTCTGGTTCCTGTCGGTCCAGCTCATGGCATTTGGTTTCCAACCAAAGACCAGCCAGGGCTTTAAGGACGTGTTTACTGTGCGAGATTGTGACCCTCCCTGATGGTGATTAGAGCGCATCTGGGAAATATGGAAAGATTACAAAGGAAATAATTTACCCATAATCCCATTAGATGTATTACATTGAACTCTTTTTTTCTATGCATTTGTTTGTATACTTAAGTATTATAATGTAAACACTCATTCTTTTTACACGTGTGAGCGTATTTTTATATCACTAGATTACTAAAAATACTATTTTAAGTGGCTATCTAAGATTTTTATCTTCTGGGCACCCAATAACTTATTTAACCACTTTGTTGAACCTTTTCAGAGTTTCCACATTTCTATATGTGTCTTATAAGTAAGAGCAGCTGTGCTTTTAGGGGAAAAAAAGAGGGGAAATTATTTTTGATATATTGATGGGACAGTCACCCTGTTCATTGTACTACTGCTGACATCCCAGATTTGTGTGGGTGTGCATGGATAGCATAGCTTTGTGCATAGGTGGGAGAAGGGTCATGTTTTTTTTTTTAATATATTTATTGATATTTTACAGAGAGGAAGGGAGAGGGATAGAGAGTTAGAAACATCGATGAGAGAGAGACATCGATTAGCTGCCTTCTGCACGCCCCCCACCGGGAATGTGCCTGCAACCAAGGTACATGCCCTTGACCGGAATCGAACCTGGGACCTTTCAGTTTGTAGGCCAATGCTCTATCCACTGAGCCAAACCGGTTTCGGCAGGGGTCATGTTTTGATGCTTCAAAGTAGAGCATCTTCAGGCTCCCCAATAATAACGAGCCCTTTGGGCCTCAATCCATTAAAGGATTGGAATTTCCCTCTAATAAGTTTATGAACATAATTGTTGGGGAGACTCTCATGGGAAATCTTAGCTGCTGTGCCGAGTCCTGGAAGGGCTGCTCAGTTTGGAGCAGATGCCTTCGGGGGGGGGTCCCTGCCTGGGGCTTTCGGGGCTCACGGCTGCTCCTCTTCTCCCCCTGCAGCTCCTGGGGCTTCCGGATGCCGAGGACGACGCGTTTGAAGAGTACAGTGCGGACGTGGAGGAGGAGGAGCCAGAGGCGGACCACCCCCAAATGGGGGTCAGCCAGCAGTGAACGTGGGAGGGCTCCCCCTGCCAAGGAGCGAGCCCCGTGGTGCCCGAGGCGGGCTCGCGTGCTGCCACAGGGCGTCTGACTCTCGGCTGCCGGATTCAAACGAAACACCTTCTTACCGACCACAAGAGACCGGGGACGAGCTCCGCTCCCCAGTGACCTGCGTTTGACGAGCGTGTCGCGGGTTTCCGTGGCGTCGTCTCTCGGTGGCCTTGGCCATTTCTAACGCAGAGTCCGTTCTGCGGCTGCCGGTTCCCTCTGGAGTTGCTGCGGGAGAGTGGGTATGCCCTGACGCGCGGGGAGGGAACGCTGAATGTACTGAGGATGTGTTTTGTGAGTCCTCCCAGGTGACTCTCTGGAGGGAAAGCATGGCAGAGAAGAGATGCGGTCTGCACTTTGTATGTTCCTGGTTACGTGTCGTAAGTGGACGTTTTTGCTTCTGAGGCATGAGTTTTGATACCTAGTCATTACACTGCACAAGTGCAAGTACAAAGGGCAGGCGAGGGTCGCCCCTCAGCTTCGAGGGAAGAGGGGAGGGAGGGAGGGAAGACCCTCCCGGTGCGCACCCAGTCCCGAGTGACCTGGGGGACGTGGCAGCTGGTTCCTGGTTGTGTAAACAGGCTTGCCTGGTCAGTTACTCTAAAACATGCTAATTCCCAGAATTCACCGCGGAAAACATAAAAGGGGTGACCAACTTTTTTAGACTGCAAACTGTCCCCCATATGAAGCATTGACCTCTCTTTCTCATGAGACGGCGACTTGTGAAATCATGAAACTCTCTAAAATCCAAGGGCCACGTCAGCTTTGAAGCCATAGATCAATTCAATGGGGAAATAAACCAGGATAACATTTTTTAAAAAAAATAATAATAATAACGATAGAATCCTTTTTTCTTAATCTGTCTTTTATTCTTCTTTTTTTAAAAAAAAAATTGTCAAGAAAAGGATCCCACTGTATGTACTTAAAAATCGTAATCAAGTGCTTCAAAATTCAATTGCAGTGCATTTTTTTAAAATGTTCTTCTTGATTTGAGAGAGAGATGGAGAAAAGCATCGATGTGAGAGAGAAACATCCATGGGCTGCCTCCCGCACACCCCTCCCGGGGATCTAGTCCACAGCCCCTGGCATGTGCCCCGCCTGGGAAGCGAACCAGCCACTTTCTGGTGCCCGGGATGATGCTCAGCCCACTGAGCCGCACTGGCTGGGGCTGCCAGAAGGTGTAAAATGATAACAAAAGCCGGAATCTCTCGAGAGCTGCTCAGCTCGGTTCCGAGGGGAGGTTTTAATGATTACAATTCCCAGCTAGAAAGACTGTCCTCCTTTAGCCGACAGATACTCCGGGGAGAAATCCCGCATCATGCTCACCTAGACTGACTTCAAAGATTCCTTTCTCGGGGCCCTTCTGCGCCTCTGGTCCTAACAACGTGGATGCAGACTCCCTTTGACAACATTTCGCTCAACGAAGCATCTGGGTGGTGGTGGGGGGTGGGGGTGATTTTAACAGGCGTGCCTGTGAGGTTGTGAACGTTTTGATTTTAAACAAATAAAAGAAAAAAAGCGGCAGCCGCAGAGGCTTCAGAGCTTCTGGGAGTCTCGTCTGTCTGCCAGGCACGTCGGTGGAAACCTGATGGTCTCGGCATTTGCTGTCTGACGGCTGCTCGCGGTCAGGCCGTGGCCCGCAGCGTGAAGTCAGCGGGTGAAGTTATACAGTGCTTTCACCCGGGCGTCAGGAACCACGGTTTTTCTTGTCTGGGGAAAACACAGTCAGGGTTCGTTTCAAGTCAAGTGAGTTTCCTTCCAGCGAGCCCGTTAACAAAACAAGCCTTGATGATCCCAATTCGGTGAACCTGCTCCTGACCCGGGCTCCGCGGGCTCGCTGGGATCTGATTGGCCGGAGGCCTGAGTCCAGGTGGGGGAAGGCACCCCTTCTTTCTCTCTGGCTCAGGTTCGCCTGCCTTCTGCAGCTGAGAGGAAGGCGCTTGGCTGGGGTGCTCCGCTCCAAGGTAAACTGCAATGTGTGTGTGTGTCCCGGAGGCTTACAGTCTACACGTGCACACGTTTGCAAATGGGGTGGACGTTGGTGTGAAATGCTGTTTCATCTAAAAAGGGCTTAGGTGTTGACTAAAGGCATTTTGGTTTCCTCCTGTGAGTGTCCCGTTTGTAAACCCTGAGCGGAGGTGGAGTCAGCGGTTCATTGGGCTGGGGAGAAATCTGGTAGTTGTTTGGCCCCGGGGGGTGGGAGGTAGCATCGCTGTGTGCTCCTTACTTCCCTGGAAAAAACTTCAAAAGGCATCAGTAGATGGATCGTTTCCCCCAGACCTCCTTGTCTCCGGGTACCACCCCCCGCCAGGACAGGCACGCACGTCTGGGTCGTGTGTGGCGTGAGTGATGGCACCGTGTGGTTTCCCCTGGTCGGTCAGCCAGCGGGTCGAGCCGCCTGCGGTGTCTGTTGTGGGAATATGGCCCCGTGGCTGGACTGGCACAGACTCACACACACACCTTCCCAGGAGGCACCTGGCCCAGGGGGAGGAGCTCTGGCCGGGAGTGAGCAGAGGCACCTGGGTTCTGGTGCCGACTCTGCCGGTAACCGCGTGACCTTGGGCAAGTCACTTCCCGAGCCCGAAACAAGGGGTTCTGCCCTTCCCGCTTTCACCACTGTCCTTCCACCGCTGCCTTAAGACGTGCGTGGGTCTGAAGAGCGACCAGCCAGGGAAATGAGCAGGACATAGATTTGGCATCTCGCTCTCCTTAGGATTCCGGCCCCTGAGCTACCTTTGAGCGGGTCTCTGTTGGTCTGTGAGCGGCCACAGCCCTGGGGTCTGACCCGGCGGGGCTGACGGAACCGCTCCTTCCGGAGGGCCAGGCCCCAGGAGGTCCAGGAACCGGACTTGTCTCCGGTGCACGTGCCCTGCCTGTAGGGGGAGCCCTCGTTTCAGTTGTGCCCTGGCAGACTGTGGCTTGGAAGGGGAGTAACTGTAACCTGACCGAGAGGGGAATCGCTGGAAGGGGTGACGTTTACTTCTGGGGAGAGAGAGAGTGAGCGTGCGTGTATTTGTGTGAGTACACAGGTGTGCAAACGGAATGGTTGCTTGTTGATCGCCGCGGCCACACCTTGGTCCTGGATTTGAGGGCGTCACGGACATGTTTCTGATGGGTACTGGTTGCTTTTCACTGATGACCGCCCCGAGCAGACTTTGGGGAACCAGAGAGCGAATGATGGAGCCAGGGAGGGGGGTGAGGCCCACACCGTGGCTGCCACACTCGGATTCAGGCACACTGAGACGTCTCCCCAGGTCCCCGGGCTCAGAGAGTGCATAGTCCTTGATGGCTAGAACCCAGGCCTCTTCCTTAGCCGTGCTCCTTGTGTCCTGGTGCCCGCCTGGGGTTCCCAGTGTGCGTGAGTGGAAACCTCGGTCCTCTCACTTCCTGCCGCTTTCCCCGTGCGCAGAAGCCCTTCTCGGGCACAGTCCCGTCTCCAGAGATTTTTCTGTCTCCTCAGAGCACATGTGTGTGGACCTGGGACTCTGCCTTGCGTGTGATGACAGACACGTTGGCATCCCCAGTTTCCCGTGACTGGGGAGGCACGCAGGAGCAGGCAGGACTTACGTCTGGGGTGGGGGAGAGGGGTAAGGCAGAATCCGGGTCTGAGTCTTTGAACAAGAAAGGAAGAAGCCAGGAGGCCGTTATCATGTGAGGCCAGGAGAACTCTGCACGCTCCCCCACCAGGGGCCCGATTTACCCAGAGGGACTGGCTGCCCACATGCCAGAGGCAGGGCCCGCGTTTGACAAGGCCTCTCAGCCAGGCAGACGGCAGGTGTCCAATGTGCTAACAGCCTCAGAGAGGCGTCAATCAAACTTGCTCTTGCTCTGGGCTGCTGAGGAGAGCTGGGGTCGCCCCTCCCACTGTCCCCCGCTCCAGGCTGTAGGAAGAGCACAATTCCAGCTCAGGCGGGTTGCCTCTCTCTTCCCTAGAGTGAGCGTTGACTCAAGATGCCATGGCCAACGGCCTAGCCTTCAGGTCTCCGGAGAAGCCCGCCGCTTTTCTGAATGAAAAACGAATCCTCTTCCTCGAAGACCTGATGGGCTATCTTGGCTTTGTGATAGAGACCAGGTGTCCCGGGAAAGGCTGGAGTCTTTCAGCTTGATGCAGCCTCCGGTGTCCATGGCAACGCGGTGCCCGCGGTCAAATAGCTCCAGCTCACGTTCATGGGGCAAATTGTCAAATAATAACGTGGTCTTTGGTATGTGTATTTCTTTAAAATTTGGGTTACAAACATTGAGGAGCTGCGAACAGTTCGCGATCGAAGGCCCATCGAGAGCCTGGTGAGGCCGAGGAGGCATCCGCAGTGAGACGCAGGAAAATAAACATGTCATTTGCTGAGAACTGTGTGTTCAGGAGGCTCGGTGCACACGGAACGCCGACAGTCTGTTCTTTGTGAAACCGCCTTTCCCTGCGTGTTTCTTTTGTCTCCTTTCTGCTCCCGAACATTTGGTTTCTTTACTGGAAGCACCTTCTGGCAGCTGTGCCGATGAAGGCAGGGCGCAGGGCTCTGTGCACGGGCCGGCTCCTTACGGGGGAGAACGTAAATGGTCAGTTCTAGAACAAATCTGAGACTCTGTGTGACGGGTCTGCATTTGTGTACAAAAGCAGCGTAGCCATCGAGGGAGAAGTATAGGCAAGGGACCCTGGGTTTTTTTTTTCTTAGGCAAAAAACAAACAAAAAAAAAAAAACAACACAAACCTTTCATGCAGGGTGTATATGCTTTCGTTGCCTTTCTGTTTCCTTTCCGAGAATCTCCTGTAAACGACCGAACTGTGAAACGGGTTGCCAGCCGGCGATGCCCTTCCTTAGACGCGTCCAGCAGTGTGAACCCGAAACCGGGGCCCCGTCCCGCTCTGCGCCTTTCTCCCCGGAGCGGGGACCTCACCCCGCGATGTAAATACGGTGCGCTTGCTATTAAAGAGCCTTCCAAACACCGCGGTGGTCGCCTCTTCCTTACTGCCGGCACCCTGGCGGGTCCTGGGGGCACCTCCTGGGATAAAACCGGGAACAAGAATAAGGACCGGTGGCCAGCAGTGTGGCTGCAGTGGGGGCTGGTGGCAGGGAGGGGTGGGTGGTGAGGGGGGAGAGCGGGAGGAGGTGGTTAGAGGAACCACTGGTAGGAATCACATATTAGTAATGGATGTGCTTGAGAAGTGAATGTATCCTTTTTAAAATATATATATTTTTTATTGAGTTTTTACAGAGAGAAAGAGAGAGGGATAGAGTTAGAAACATTGATGAGAGAGAGACATCGATCAGCCGCCTCCTGCACGCCCCCTACTGGGGATGTGCCCACAACCAAAATACATGCCCTTGACCGCAATCGAACCCAGAACCCTTTAGTCCACAGGCCGATGCTCTATCCACTCAGCCAAACCAGTTTTGGCTATTCTGATGCTGTTGCTGGTTTTCAGTGATTTTCCACCCTGCCTTCAAACAAGTCCTTTAGGTTTATGCCTGGGGACCCTATGTTTCACCTTCTGAGGAATCCTGTGTGGCCTCCATTAGAAATCTCTGGTTGTCCTATGATGACACTGATACCTCTTCCCACTGCTTTTCCCCAGCGACTGTTCCTCGGTAAACAATAATAGCATTTAAAGAAGAAGTCTGCCGGCTGGTGGGAAGTCCCATTATTTGATGAAGAATAACTGGCTTTCTTCAAATGAATAGATCTTTCTAGAATATGGTGAAATGAGGTTTGAGATCCCCTTAGTAGGCCAGCAGAGTGTGTGTGTGTGTGTGTGTGTGTGTGTGTGTGTGTTTCAGAGAACTCGTGGTTCTTGGTTTGCAACATGCCTGTTGTCGGCGATTGTTGTTTGAGCGGTGGCCCCAGACCTCGCTCAGTCCCATTCTGACCTCAGCAGGTGTGTCTGGTCTCCCCCAGACAAAGCCTGTCTTAGGGGACCTTCCCTTATTACTGTTACTGATCACTCGCAGGTGTGCTTTTTAAAACTCAGATTGGCTGCTGTGGTTTTTTTTTTTAATATATTTTATTGATTTTTTACAGAGAGGAAGGGAGAAGGATAGAGAGTTAGAAGAAACATCGATGAGAGAGAGACATCGATCAGCTTCCTCTTGCACACTCCCTACTGGGGATATGCCCACAACCAAGGTGCATGCCCTTGTCCAGAATCGAACCTGGGACCTTTCAGTCCACAGATTGACACTCTATCCACTGAGCCAAACCGGTTTGGGTGGCTTCTCTCTCTCTTTTTTTTTTTTAATCCTCACCTGAGGATCTTTTCCCATTGATTTTTAGAGAGAGGGGAAGAGAGAGGGAAAAGACAGAAATATCCATGTGAGAGAGACACAGCGATTGGTGGCCTCCTGCATGTGCCTGGACCAAGGCCCAGGCTGGGGAGGAGCCTGCCACCGGAATACATGCCCTTGCCTGGACTCGAACCCGAGACCCTTTGGTCCGCAGGCCAACACTCTGTCCACTGAGCCAGATTGGCTTCTTTATTGAAAGGCAGGGACTGGGTATCAGAACAACCCCATTTCCCCTTTGCAGTGGTCTCTGAAGGCGGCGGGCTGGGGGGAAGGTTGTGTGGCCAGAAGCCTGTCACCCCATCTTCATTCCCTCGCCTGTGGAAGTCAGACTGGGGCCTCCTTCCAGGTGTGGCGTCTTGGCTGAGGGGGATAGGGATGTGGGGGAGGCAGAGTGGAGAAGGAAAGTTCCATCTCCTGCAAGTAGGCCGGGTGACGTGGTGTTGGCAACGCTGAGTTTCTCTGATTCTGAGCCATCGTCCCAGGATTCCTTTCAGAAACGAGGACCCGGCCAAAGTAGTGGGTGCGCGTTCGCCCCAGTGCTGACACCTCCCCGAATTCTTTCTCTTGACCCCCAACACTTCCTTCCTCTTTGCCAACAATAACATGGAATAAAAAGCTGCAGCCAGCCGAGACCAGTTTAGCTCAGTGGATAGAGTGTCGGCCTGCGGACTGAAAGGTCCTGGGTTCGATTCCGGTCGGGGGCATGTACCTTGCTTACAGACCATCTCCAGTGTGGGGCGTGCAGGAGGCGGCTGATCGATGGCTCTCATCGATGTTTCTGACTTTCAGTCCCTCTCCCTTCCTCTCTATAGAAAATCAATTATATATATAATTTTGTCTCTGTGTGTGTGTGTGTGTGTGTGTGTATATATATATATATATATATATCTGCAGCCAAACAGGCAGAATGGGGGTGTTTTGTTTAGGGGTGCAGCACACAGTCACCTAGTTGCCTTTAGGGAATGAGTCTCGTCTCCAGAGCAGAGTCCGGCCGGTGGGACCCTCACTGTCTCCGGAGTCCCATGTGGACATGAGTGGGTTCAAGTGAAGCAAAGTAAGCAAACGAAGCCCACTGCCAGCATGTGGATGCCGCCCTGCTGAACTGGGGCGTGGTCCTCCCTCCCCCCGCCACTACCCTCCCTGGCAGGCTGGCCGCCTGGCACGGGGACATTCACCTGCCACAGCTGGCACTACACCTCCCACCCGCAGCCCCTACACAGGCAGATGGCTGGGAAGCACTTGACCTGGGCCCTCCGCTCTGTCTTCTCGGAGCAGAGAACAGTCCCATTCCTACAAACCCGAGCCAGCTGTCCTTGACCGCCACCAACAAGGCAGGCGTTTCCCATCAGGTGCCCAGAGAGCGAGCAGCAGGGTGGTTAGGCCTTATTTTCTAGGAAAACCCGCCAGTGGCCTGGCCTGGGAAAAGGCAGGAGAAGGCGGAGAGTCCATCGGGATGCGTTTTAACGGGAGGCCTCTAGGGGTCAGCACCGCGCCAAGGAAGGGCGCTCTGGCCGGGGAGTCCGGCCTGGTTCCCGGCCAGCAGCTGGCTGACCTCCGAAGGGCAGGAGGCGGGAGCAGCCAGGTAGACGCAGCGGAAGGCGCAGCGTCCTTTTCCTGGACGTAAACCCCGGCTTGGGGCTCAGGGTGTTTTCCTTCCTTTGCCTTCCTCCCTCCCGTCTCTCCCCACAGCTCCCGCGCCCCCTGTGCACACTGTCAGCCCCATCAGCGCCTCTTGCTGACCGATCAGGGACGCCTGGCCTTTAGGTCCCTCTGGAAGGCTGGATGGACGGACGGACGGACAGACGGAGCGGGTCCTCCGCTCTGTGTGCCAGGCAGCCCGGGCCTGCTGCTGCTGATGCCACAGGCTCTGCCAACCCTGCACCTCCCACCCCACCGCAGGGCAGAGGAGGGGACAGTGTCGGCTCGGGAAGAGGAGGGGACAGTGGCTCACGGGGACGAGGAAAAGCTGGTTTCCCAGATCCACCTCTCGCTCCCAATGGCGCTGGTCTTTCAAGCTTGAGCCTCCCCTGCTCAGGAGTGGGAAGGGCCGCTCGGCTGCCAGGGGCTATAAAACACAAACTGTGAAGTGTGGGCTTTAAGTTGGGGTCTGGAGAGTGTCTGTGTCACAGATCCTGGCGGCACTGCTCCCCGGAATATAAATCTAATGAGCCGCCAAGGACTGGGTCCCTGACTCCCCCAGGTCTCACTCTGCTGCAGGATGTCAAGTTGGAGGCACCCCAATGAGGGCTGTCCAGCCCGCCCTCCCCCTCACAGCATCCCCTCCTCTCTCCCTCCTTGCCTGACACTCAGCGCTTTATAACTCAGAGCTCATCCAAATTCCTCAGGGCGTGTAATTCAGTCCTTCGCTGCCTCAGAAGCATGGCCTTCGTATCTGCAGGCGGCCTCAGCGTTCATGCTGTGTGAAAAGGAGCTGCTACCCAACCGGTGCCTTTTATAAGCTGTCTTGCTCCGTGTGGTTAAAAACAGTGATTTGGCCAAGACCAGTTTGGCTCAGTGGATAGAGCGTCAGCCTGCGGACTGAAAGGTCCCAGGTTTGATTCCGGTCAAGGGCATGTACCTTGGTTGCGGGCACATACCCAGTAGGGGGCGTGCAGGAGGTGGCCGATCGATGTCTCTCTCTCATCGATGTTTCTGACTTGCTATTCCCTCACCCTTCCTCTGTGTAAAAAATCAATAAAATATATTAAAAAAAAACAACACAGTGATTAGGCTGAGGAGGGGGCGGTACTTGGGGACAGAGCTCACCTATCCTGATGTCTTTTGACGTCCTCTTCCTTCCAAGACTGTCTCTGACCCTGGCCAGAACTCCCAAATGACTCCCAGAACTGGTTACCGAAAGGGCTGAGATCGTGGTGGCGATTGAGTGTACAAGTCCAGCCACACGAAACAAACCAGTGTCCACCTCATGGCGGACGACGCATCTTCTCCGTACATGCCTTGCACGCTTTTGAAAAAGATGAGGGCCAGAAGCGCCCCGGAAGTGTCATCTCATTCGATGCTCATGAACTCATCCAACCCATCCACGCGGTCTGGTCTTGGGACTCTGGCCAGCCCTTTGCCTAAGCCACGAACGCATGACCCCTTGCTCTGAGCCTCGCACTTTTCAGCTCTAGAAGCGCGCAAGCAAAAGTTGCCGCGAACGCCAGAAATTTCCACTTGGAAGCTTGTGTGGGTGACTCTGGATAGGATTTGAGCAAAGGACACAGACTCTGAGTGGGACATGCTTCCAGCCGCATAGAGTTCATGTCGCTGGGGACAGTTCTGCCTGCTGTGGAGGAGAGGGTTGCAGATGTGGAGATGTGAGACAGATGTGGAGATGTGAGACAGGTGAGGAGATGTGAGACAGGTGAGGAGATGTGACACAGATGTGGAAATGGGAAACAGGTGTGAAGATTTGAGGCAGGAGGGGAGTTTGGAGGAACTATGAGGAGTTCAGAGTTGGACCGGTTGTATGTCAGACGCCCATGAGAGGGCCAAGTGCAGATGCTGAGCAGGCGGTTGGGTGGCGGATCTGACAGAGGTTGGGCCTCCCGTTTGAAGAGGAGTCTCCTGGGACTTACAGGATTGTGAGAGGGGTTCCGTTAATAGCACATGGTCGGGGCTCAGGACCAAGTGTGGTGGGCAGTCACGCCCTGCATGCCTGTGCCCTTGGCGTGGCTCATCTATGGAACTAAACCAGCGCGGTGTCTGAACTGACCCTTCCACCACCGGCTTCATTGTCAAAGGCCCCCCACCTCCCTCCAGCACCGCCCCCTCTTGTCCTCTGAATCGGCCTCTCTGCCTGGCTGACCGCTCTCATGGTCTCTGAGCTCTCAAGCTGCCCTTCTCTTGACATTTGTCTTCAGCTCCCATTGCTCCATGCTGCGTGGCCGCAGGGAAGGCCTTCCCGCTCCTGAGTAGCTGCACCTGCCCCCCCACCTCCGCCCTGCAACTCCATCCGAGGCAGGGCCCAGGCCCCTTATTTGCTCCGGAGATGTCAACGTTGGCACAATTTTGCACAATTTCTCATTTAATTCCCAGAAGGTAGACATACAGGGCAAAAGGAAGTTTACAGTAGTGATTATGCAAAGCACAGTGTCTTCTTATATATTTTTTTTATTAATTTTGTATTACTTTTTATACAAACCAATTTTAACTGTAAACCTACTTTTGCCCCACTCTGTTTCTCTATTATCCCTGCCACCTTGACAGATGAGGAAACCAAGGTTTAAAGAGGCAAAATACCCTGCCCCAATCTCCCAGGTGGAAGTTTCTTGTTCTCTTGCTATGTGCCAGTTTACACAAACTTTGCAACTTAACACACATGTACCACCTCAGTCTGTGCGTCATGAACTGGGACATATCTTAGCTGGGTGTCCTGTTCCAGGGTCTCGTGGGCTACAGGCAGGGTGTCCCCCAGGACTGGGGTTTCATCTGGGCGAGGATCCGCCCCCAAGGTGCTCAGTAGTTGTCTTGTCAACAGAATTCCACTCCTCTTCAGCCGCTGGACTGAGGACTTCAGTTCAGTTCCTTGTCACAAGTTCTTGCGCGATGTAGCTGATCACTCCATCAATGCGTGTGAGCCGAGAAGGCAGAGCCTACTATCTCTTATAACCTAATCTCAGAAGTGACAGCCATCATCTTTGCTGAATTCTGTGGGTAGGAAGGAAAGTTTCTAGGCCAACCATACTCATGGGGAGAGATTACACAGAGCAGGAAGAAGGAGGAAGATCTCCGAACCACAGGAAGTAGCCCTTGGGGTTTTAACTCAAGTCTTGGGGTTCTTTCTTCTATGCTCGTCTGGATCCTCCATGGTTATGCCCTTCTATGGCCTGAACAAAAGCGTGACAATAATACCACTTTGCTCACGTGACTATCAACTCAAAAATCTTTCGTCCTAGCCAGGGATATTGAGTAACCTGAGATTAATAAGCAAAACATGGGACTTCCACCCTAGCGGGTTTGGCTCCCTGGATAGAGCGTCGGCCGGAGAACTGAAGGGTCCTGGGTTTGATTCTGGTTAAGGGCACGTACCTTGGTTGCGGGATTCATCCAGGCCCTGGTTGGGGTGTGTGTGGGAGGCAACTGATCCCATCTTTCTCTCACATTGATGTTTCCCTCACTCTCTCTCCCTCCTCCCACTCTCCCTAAAAATCAATGGAAAAATATTCTCGGGTGAGGATTAACACACACACACACACACACACACACACACACACACACACACTTTCAAATGAACATGCTTTCCCAAAACAGAGTGTTGTTTAAAGCTAAGTAGCTGAAGTGATGGGGGAAAGGAGCAAATGGCACCCTGTTATAAAGGCAGCTGATGACAACTGTCATCGCTATGTAAACCGGTCCTGTGCACACAGCATCACACCAGCCTTCTCTCTGAGCCACCTTCTTCCCAGCCACCCGGTACACTCAGCTCCCAGTCTGGGTGACAGACCAGTTCCTGACAGACAGAACATCCTTCCGTGACAACAGCTAGAGAGAGGTGAGTGGCAACCCCCTCTTCCTCCCCCCACCCCAACTGACATCACTGCTCCCTGAGAACTGCTGACAGGACAGCGCCCAGCACGGTGGCTTCTCGGCAGCCATGACAGTCTCAGGCATCCCCCGGCACCTGTTTCCGGGCTCCTTCTGTGTGGGGCACTCTTCCTACTGCCTTCCTCCCTCCCCCAGTCATTATCTCATCATCGGCACCTTCTGTCTCTAGCATAACCCAGATGGCTGTATTTGCCTAGCAGCTATTTACTAAGAACCCATTATGGGCCAGATATCCTTCCAGGCAGGCAGGAAGAGATGTTCTTTGTCTGTGAACATATGTGGACACAGGTACCCATGACCTAGAGGCTCAGAGCACGGCTTTGAAGTCAGATAGATAGGCCACTTGGTAACAGTGAACTCTACTTGAGCAAGTTATTTAAACATTCCCAGCCCCGTTCCCTCTTCTGTGATATGGAGATCACTATTCCTACTGCCGAGGCTGCTGTGAGAATCACGTGAACTAAATCTGTGGGTAACACTTAGTACCATGCCCAGCACATAATAAATCCCTGGCAATATCCCCATGTGAGCAGCACATGCAGACACGGGCAGTGACTCCCCATCCTTCTCACTCTGTGGCCTCCAGGAAGGCCGGAGCCACGTGTGTCTGGCTCCCAGCTGTGTCCTCTGTCTGTGACACAGGCCCAGCCCATGGTGAGTGCTCAACAGCCATCTGAAGCATGGCTTCATCAATGAATGAGGAATCCTGCCGTGAATGACAAAATCCTTCTCTAAAGCAACTTTGCAAGGGGCTCCAAGATCTCTCAAGAGCAGCGGTTCTCAACCTGTGGGTCGTGACCCCTTTGGGGCCGAATGACCCTTTCACAGGGGTCGCCTAAGACTATTGGAAAACACCTATTTCCCATGGTATTAGCAACCAACACACCGCTCCTCGGTGTAGCAAAATGTAGCAATGTAGTTTACTGTTGTCATATGAAGACTGTTGCTCATGCTACACCACGATTCAAGACAAAATTTCATTTATTTGTCATCAGAAATAAATATTTCACAATATATGATTACATATTATTTTTGTGATTAATCACTATGCTTTAATTATGTTCAATTTGTAACATGAAAATACATCCTGCATATCAGATATTCACATCACAGTTCATAACAGTAGCAAAATGACGGCTATGAAGTAGCAATGAAAATAATTTTATGGTTAGGGGTCACCACCACATGAGGAGCTGTCTTAAAGGGTCGAGGCCTTAGGAAGGTTGAGAACCACTGCTCAAGAGCATCTAACTCTGTTTCAAAGTCCACCTCGGAGGATGAGTCATAGGTTTGGCCACTCAGGTAGATGTTTGACCAAGGCCTAAAGGGTTAATCCTGCCTGGCCAGAGACCATCCCCTAAGTCTGGTGTGGTGAGGAGGTGGAAGTGGAGACTGTTGGACTCTCAGCTCCCTGCTGCGTGTCTGGTAACGCTGAGGTCATCTCCCCAGCCTGACTGACTGAGCAAACGGGGAACAGCCACTCTGAACGGGGACTTCCTAATTCCTCGTGACCATGGCTCATTTTGGATAAAAGCCAATCAGTTGTCCCAGGCCTTGATGCTGAGCAGCTGCCTGCTACTGGCGTGTTAGTCCAAGAGTGTGATAGGACCATCCCTGGGGTTACTCCAACGCCCCCCTGGGCTGTTTTCCTGCATGGCGAGGTCATTTGCTCAAGGGCGACCAGCAGCCCTTCTTGGAGAATGATGACAAATCTCTGTGTCAGGTGATCTGGCTCCGAGTCCCAGCCGCGCTCCCTGTGTGACCTTGGCCTTGTTTCCTTACCCTCTTCGCACTTGCATTTGCTCTTCTGAAAAGGAGGGAATAGAACACCTTGCAAGGATGTCATTGAATGATGTGTGACCAAAGGTTCCCAGCACAGGTCCCGAAGAACGCTTGTAGAGTCTAGGCCCCGATGCAGGGCCAGCGTTAACCGTCCTCCGTGGTGACAGGCCCGGGAGAGTCTTCTAGTTTCCCATCTCTCCCCACAGTCCGGCCTCATTGCCATGGGCCTGTGGGGCGAGGCAGTGATTTTCAGGATTTACCTCCCAGAAGGACTCTTTTGTCAGGCAAACTGAACATGGACTGGAACTGAAGCACACGAAGCTCAGAAGGTGGAGCTTCCTTGTCAGAGCAGAGCTAGATCTGGTCTCTGATCTGCCCTCAACATGGTGCGTGGTGTCGCATGTCCCCCAGAACCCCCAAAGCTTCCCAGAGCTTGGCTTGAAAACAACTGAACAAACAAACAAAAACAACAACTGGACTAAAATTCCTATATGGTCCCTGTCAAAGCAATAATACTGTCCATACATTATCACAATATAAATGCTACCTGTTATTATTATTATCATTGCTGACATTTACTGCAGTGGTTCTCAAACCTTAGCTTGCATTAGAATCACCTAGAAATCGTATTAAAGCAAAGGCTGTTGGACCCACACCCAGCGTTTCTCAGTCAGTAGGTGTGGGGAGAGGACAAGATTTTGTAATTCTAAGGGATTCCTAGTGATGCTGATAGTGGAGTCTGGGAACCCATTTTGAGAACTGAAGGTTTACCGTGTGCTTTCTATATGCCAGTCATATTTTACTTGGAAACTTTCATTGAATGCTCACAGCTACACTTTGAGGTAGGAATCGTACTATTTATATATCTTATTTAGAGATGAAGAAACCAACGGTTAGAGAGTCTCAGTGACTTGCTCAGGGTCTTACAGCTGTTAAGTGGCAGGTTTCAATCCAGGTCTGACTCCAAAGCCCTGGCTCTTAAGCAAGATGTTAAGATAAAAATGTGTTACAAGGAATGGCTACACGTATTCCCATACATTTATGTGCATGTATTGACCCAGTACTAGTAAGTTAATGAAATGAACTGGCTCTCAGGGGAAGGGTTCCAGCAGAGTTGAAGTTTGATGGAGAGCAGAAAAGGCCAAACAGGAATGGCTGAAGACCAGACCATTGCTTATGACGGTCCGCCCAACTGGGACACCTGAGCAGCCATATGACTTCTCAGGGAACCCTGGAGATATTGGCCAAGAAAGGCAGTACTTGTGACAACGGACAGAAAACATATTTTACTATATTCATTTATGTATCACTTCATTCATTTACAAAATACTTATACAGTGGTACCTCGAGATACGAGTGCCCTAACATACAAGATTTTTGAGATATGAGCCGTAGAGCGAGCGATTTTTGCTTTGAAATACGAGCAACATTTGAGATAGGAATAATCACGTGGATCGGCCAGCTGCACACAACCCACCAGTTTACCGAGACTTGAGTGTCTCATAGTTTCCCACGCCTCAAGGTTACAGAACGAATTAAACTCGTATCTCAAGGTACCACTGAATTCCTACTGGATCCTGGGTGCTGTATAGCACTGGATATATAATGGGAAGTAAAAGTAGACGTAGTCCAGGACCCTCGATGTCAATAGTGCACTTAACATAATGAAATCTAGTGGCAGTTTTGTCCACATCTTGATATTCAGCTTTGGCCACACAATTCTCTTCTTTCCCAGCCCACGGGTTCTGACTCTCTCAAGTCTTGTTATCTCACACTGTTCACTCTGTTTGTGGACCTGGTGAATTTCCATTCTGACTCATACAGTCCAACCCAATTCTGACGTCATGGTCTCAAAAGTCTGCCTTCTCAATAGATGTTTTTTATTCTTGATTATGGACAGGATCTGAGTGATGTTTGATCATTGGTAACTTGGACAGATGACTAATGGATAGAGTTGTTTTTTTTTTAACTCATCTGCTCTTGTGTTCTCACTCCTTATTGCTAATTACCCAGTGTGTCTGATATGCCAGATGGACACTTAATGGAATGGCCCAATGACTGGATCTGAAACGCCATATTCAGGTTCAAGAGAACCGTAGTTTCTGGAAGTCAGGTTTGAGAAGGTCTCATTCCATCATCCATTCACTTTTCCTTTTAGAGCAGGTTTGAAGAGGCCCAATTAGATCCTGAAGACCATCTGGTACGGTTTGATTCCAAGGGAATTTCCCCCACATCCGGAGTTTCGCATGTTTCCTGTAAAATCTCATGTTGGGGGAAACTGTCCTACTTGTTCCAAGTTAGATTTATTCACTTTGGCAATGTGATGACTTACTTTAAAAGTACCAGTAGAGACGCTGAGTCTTGACAACTGAAAAGCCAAGTTCCGAGGGACCATATGGGAGAAAGGGGAAGGAAAGGGAGAAAGGAAAATCAGTAAGAAATCCAAGATGGATGTGAAACTGTTTCATAATGAGCTGCAGAGAACCTCCAGGCTGCCTCCTGGAGACACAAGTTCCTGCTGTCTGTTCTGCAGAGAAACACAAAACAAGATTGAAGCTTCACAGTACACGCTCGCCATTCAGGACAGACATAGGTTCTCTCTGCTTTGAACAAGTGGCAGCAGCCAGAGCTGGTCCGGAGAAAGTTTTTGAAGCAGATGATAGTGAAAGCTGGCACAGGGGCCTGTGGAATGAAATCAGTGCTTTCCCAGAGAAAAAGGACAAAAGGAACTATTAGGAGAAGGAACAAAAGAAGCAGCCGCCCATACATCCAGTTCTTTGGGGTAATGTCAGATTTTACTCACCCGTCGAACAGACCCACCAGTGATCACTCTCACTGGGGCATTTCTAGTGGGAAAGAATCCAGGCTGTGAAAAGTCCCAGTGGTTGTGTTATGAAAGAGGCTGTTTTTTTATTTTGGCACAAAATTAGCTTGGGCTGAAATATCCCCAGCTAGTCATTCATGCTGCCTACTCAGGCCTGGCTCTGCCCTTGCTTTTGACAGGACACCCCTATGGTATGCCTTGGCTCTCAAGCCAAGTCACCTGGCCAGCTCCACATCAGCTCAGTGCGGGAGGAGGGTGAAGATGATGAGTTGGTGTAGCTGAGTGTTAAAGAGCTGAGGTTTTAAAGCCAGAAAGATATGGGCTCAAATATCAAATTAACCTCTTTCTATGTGACTGTGGGCCTCAGATTCTTGATCTTGAGGCTTAGGCTGTAGAAAAGTGAAAGCCTAGATCTGAATAGATAGATAGATAGATAGATAGATAGATAGATAGATAGATAGATAGATAGATGATATAGATATAGATATAGATATATTGATATCAGAGAGTAAAAAAGAGGGAGAGATAAAAAAGTCAATGATGAGAGAGAATCATTGATCAGTTGCCTCTTGCATAACCCCTACTGGGGTTTGAGTCCACAACCTGGGCATATGCCCTGACCAGGAATCAAACCAGGACCTCCTGGTTCATAGGTCGCTGTTCAACTACTGAGCCACGCCAGCGGGGCCAGAATGGACTTTTTTAAAATTATTACTTAATATATTTTATTGATTTTTCACAGAGAGGAAAGGAGAGGAACAGAAAGTCAGAAACATCGATGAGAGAGAGACATCGATCAGCGGCCTCCTGCACGCCCCACAGTGGAGATGTGCCCGCAAGCAAGGTACATGCCCCCGACCGGAATTGAACCCGGGACCTTTCAGTCCACAAGCCGAGGCTCTATCCACTGAGCCAAACTGGTCTCGGCCAGAACGGATTTTTTAATGTATCTCTCAGCCTTATGCAGTGTCTCTTCATCTCTGAGGCAGGCTGGGTGTCAGGCTGACTGATGGGGAAAGGACACAGGGCAGGAGGATGGAAGGAAAGGGGACAAACACATCCGTGTGGTACCTGACCACCCCAGGAAAAGCACCATGCTGTGACTGACCAGGACACCGCAGCTGCCCGCAGGCAGGACCGGGAAACCCGTTTCACATACCCCGGAAGCCTACACAGCCCTGCAGACAACTTGAAGTTTGCAGAGAAAACTGTGCACATGTCCGCATCCAGTCTACCAGATGTGGACCCATTCCAAAGTAATAGCCCACCCAGCAACTAGTGCCTGTCTCTGATCTGCCGCTGACATAACTGTCAGATGCACTTCCAGGGCTGCCCTCTAGCCCCGTGACCAGCCAAGAGTCTATCCCAGAGCAGCAAAACATCGCTGTGTCTCTGGGCAATCAGCCCAAGCTGAGGTTGGCAGCTCCACCCGTTGCCACACTTTACAAGACTATGCATCGAACTTTGGTCTGTCTGGGCCTCCTGGTCTGGACCTTCTGGTCGACCTGCCAAGCCTCACTTGCAGCGTATGTGGCTTTTGTCATTCCTATAGCAGATGGTCAGGGTCACCTTTCAGAGGAAAAGGACCAGCATCCCATTTCTGGTGCAAACATATTGTGAGTTGCAAATCCCTGTGCCACGTGCATGAAAACGCTATCAATAAACTTCAGACGGAGACGTCTGTCTTAAAGTGAGCATGGTGCAAAAATACTAGATATTACCTGGAAATAGAATTCTGTGATCCAATTTAGCCAGCTCGTCTGAGACTCTCATATACGGCTGTACATTGCAGTGCCCAAGATGGGGTGTGATATGTGATACTGATTCACTTGACCCCCCAACACCCCAAGACTTAGCGACACAGATAGCTCCTGGGGTGGTTGTATGCAGGTCACCCATTGGGGAATGCTGGGACCGTGCACACTGCTCTTGTTACAGTATGTTGCTCGGTGGGGCTGACCGCTGTGGTTTGTGGTTAGAGAAAATATTATATTGTAGAAGCTAAGAGACTAAGAAGCAGCAATTTGGAAACACTATCCAGGCCAATCTCATCCTTCCAGTAAATGTCCAGATACTAAAAAAAAAATGAAATAAAAATCAATGGCTGGATGATGGCCATTACTCTTTGCAGACTGGGCTCCGCTGGCTTTGTTACTGTTCCTCCACGGTCCAGGCTGTTTCTTTTATTTATACTTTCTTTAGTAAAGACAAGTAGAGGCTTCAGCAGGCCTAAAAGATGGTGAGGGCCAAAGCCGGTTTGGCTCAGTGGATAGAGCGTCAGCCTGCGGACTGAAAGGTCCCAGGTTTGATTCCGGTTGGGGGCATGTATCCTGGTTGCAGGCACATCTCCACTGTGGGGCGTGCAGGAGACGGCTGATCGATGTCTCTCTTTCATCGATGTTTCTGACTTTCTCTCTCTCTCCCTTCCTCTCTGTAAAAAAATCAATAATATATATATATATATATATATATATTAAAAATAAACGTGTAGAGATCCAGGCTTGGGAATGCTGGCACCGTGAGCGAACGGAGGCAGCCTGTCCCACAGCTCGGACGCGTGATGCTGCGTGTTCTGACCGTCTTTGTTCCCCGTTGGAGACAACTTTTGTTATTGGCTGTCTCCCGCCGCTGAGTGCCGTCAGGCCAGTGTTTCATTATCCTCTTGGCCCTTCATCAGCGCGGTTCACCCAAAGACGACAGGGTCTTATGAGCAGAGATCGGGCCTTGGCCCAAGTTTGCAATAAATCCCGAGCTTCATTAGCTGGGCGAGGAGAAAGGACCGGCTCCCGGGTGACAGATGGGCCTCGGAGGGAGAGGGCAGACTCCGTGCGGCGTTCGGAAAGGTTCTGTGCTGAATTGCGACTGACCGTGAGGCAGATATCTTTTTCGAGGGGAAGTGGTGTGGAAGGAGGACAATACCAGACAAAAAGGAGGAGGATAGAGAAGATTGGGGGTGGATGCTCCCTCCGTCCACTGTTCCAGCAATCTCATTGGAGCCCCTGGAGAAAGGGTAGCCTGGTCTGATGCTTAATAAATCGTAGAGGAGACGTTAATTTCTATCCAGGCCCAATGAAGGTCTATGGGAGGGACTGAGACTTCTTTCTCTCACTCACAATGCACGAGAGGCTGTTAATCACGGGAGATGGTGACCTCACTGTGGCTGAAAATACTGTTTGTGTGTAAAATCGTAGGTAAGCCATTCAGGACGAGTGTGTGGGCAACAAGAAATCTAAACAGATAAGAGAGAAGAAAGAGGGAAGGAAAAGGCAGTGGTAATAACAGACCTGGATTAATACCAGGGTTTTCAAAGAATCCCAAACAACTTCAGAGTCCGTTGAATTCACTTGGCCCAGGACTCAGACCCATTCCTGACCTGTTATGCCCAGAGTTTGGGGTCCCCAATAATCAACCTTTTCTGATGCAAAAGCAAAGAGTCTTTATTCAAAGTCTTTATTTGGGTCCCAGCCTCTTTCTGGCGCAGCAGCAAGACGAGAGACTGAGCCCCGGAAGAATAATGGGTGACATGGGGTTGGTGATTTGGGCGGGCTTAGGGAAGTGACGTGGGTCACAGAGATTGGTCACCATTTTCTGTGGGTTAGCCTTATGAGGACCCTCGCTGTGTTCCTGGAGCTTCATTGGTCCATTCGGGCCGTGGTCGGGGAAGTTAAGACATGGCTGGCACACCTGTGGCCACTCCCAGAAAAGGGAGGGGGTTTAGGCAGGGGGCCCAGCCCTAGAGGACATGATGGAGGGGAGTTCGTTTCTGCTTTGTCCTTTCAGACCCCCCTATCAGCAGGCTGGCTGCTGTTTCCCAAGGAATGTCTCCTGAATCAGCCCTTTCCCCTTGTCCTTCGTACCAAAGCCCGTCTTGTCCTCTGAATGTTGTCGCCTTCGCTGTGTGGCCATAATCCTCGGTCAGTATCCTCTGTGTCTCTGCTCTTCAATCCGCCTTATTTGATTTTGCCACCTGCATGCGCTCATTCATGATTTTCTTCGTCTGTAACTGAGGAAATTCCATGGAATTCGTTCGATGACCCTCGCTGAGCCTGAACAAGGCACCTCACACCAAATGTGTGTGTCCTTGTCTATTCCGTGGCCTGCTGAGGCAGACAGGCCCCCACATGTGGTCTCTTTACGTGGCCTGGAATCTTTGCACTTGACTGAGAGAGGGAGAGGTGGTGAGCTGCAGGGTGCTCAGCCAGGAGACTGTAGGTGCCTGTCTCTGGTTCCGGACAGTTTTGGAGCTTTTCAGGAGAAGAGGCTTAACCACGAAAGCTGGCCAAGTTGTTCTTATAAAGCGGACTGGGACATGGGCGTATGACCGTAGGGAGGAGGATGAAGGGGCGATGCCAGACAATGCTGCTCAGTCCTCTCCCCACCCACCAGGGGACAGTACGTCAGAGAACTGAGAGGGCTCCCTTTCCCTTCTTCTGCCGAAAGGTCAGTCTGGCAGCGTTGAGGGCAGGAGCCTATGATGAGCAACCACAGGAGGATCGGGAACCTGGTGTGGGTTTATGAGCGGCCATCATATACTCCACTGAGGGAGCAGAAACTAAACAAAAAGAACAAGAACAAGCCAGTTAGGAGGTAAGACAGAGACTCCTGGTGACCACCCAGATCCATGTGGTCTGCTCTCATAGACACAGCTCACCCAAGGATATGTTTTTATTAAGAGAGAGAGAGAGCGGAGACCGGTTGGCTCCGTGGATAGAGCGTTGGCTTGCGGACTGAAAGGTCCCAGGTTCGATTCCGGTCGGGGGCATGTACCTTGCTTGCGGGCACATCTCCAGTGTGGGGCGTGCAGGAGGCGGCTGATCGATGTCCTTCTCTCATTGATGTTTCTGACTTTCTCTCTCTCTCCCATCCTCTCTGTAAAAAATCAATAAAATATATTAGAGAGAGAGAGAGAGAGAGACATCAGTGTGAGAGAAACATCCATTGGTTGCTCGCATATGCACCTGGACTGGGATCTAACCTGCAACCTTTTGGTGAATGGAATGATACCCCAACAAACTGAGCCAGCCACCTGGCCAGAGCAGAACATAGACACATATTTTAAAACCTAAAGATATTTATTGACACCAGTCCCTCCTGTCCTTTGACACACCTCCCTCAGTTTTCCTCCTGCTCCGACAGAGGTCACACTGCCCGAAGGTGACAGTAGCCTGGGCCCCGGAGAGTCTCCTAGTCCACGCTTCAGCCTCAAACAGGAAGCCATCAAGATCCCCTCCGATCTGGGTGAAGGCGCCTGAGTCCCCTCCCTCTTCCCTTGTTTGAGGAGAAGCTGATGTGGCTAAGCGTCTGGTTCCAGCGCTCAGGCTGGATCTGAGTCAACCAGGAAGAAACAGAGAAGTGTGTCGCCGCTGACACCTTTAACAAGCGCCCCGCAGCACTCCCAGCTGTCACAGTGTCCCCGTTTTACTCCACACGCAACCTGCGGCTCCGGGGGACTCGCACGGTGGGGCACTGGGGAAAATGTAGCAGATGGCTGTGTGTGACAACAGAGCTCTCTCCCCACCGAGGAGAGAGGGTTTGTCCCCCTCAATTCCTTTTCACTTCACCCCCAAACCTTTTTCCATGATAGCAAAAGCAATGTGTTGTTTCACGACCGTAGAAAAGTACAAAGAAGAGCCGAAACCGGTGTGGCTCAGTGGATAGAGGGTTGGCCTGGGGACTGAAAGGTCTCAGGTTCGATTCCGGTCAAGGGCATGTATCTTGGTTGTGGGCACATCCCCAGTAGGGTGCGTGCAGGAGGCGGCTGATCGATGTCTCTCTCTCATTGATGTTTCTAAGTCTCTATCCCTCTCCCTTCCTCTCTGTAAAAGAATCAATAAAATATATTTTTTAAAAAGTACAAAGAAGAAAATGTAAGCCTCCCTTAATGCTACGACACGGAGTTGGCCACTGTTAACGTGTGGCACAAACCCAGCAGGTTCCTCACCTATCAGACTTGATCTCGATACAGGCAGTTGAGGTGACATTCAGCTACCGTATTTTCTGGCGTATAAGACGACTTTTTAACCCAGGAAAATCTTTTCAAAAGTTGGGGGTCATCTTATATGCCGGGGGTCACCTTATAGGGCGGGTATATCCCAAACTCTATATTTTAACTGGAAAAGTTGGGGTTGTCTTATATGCCCAGTCATCTTATATATACCCCGGAAAATACGGGTAGTTCCAGAGGTGTATTGGAACATATGCAATATTTACCTATAAAAACAAGATTGTAAACGGTGGTTAGCTGGCCCAGACCCCAAAAAGCATAGTGACGGGCAGTGTAATGAGACATCATTGATAGTAATTCCTCCCAAACCCTTCTGAATTCCCAGTTCCTCTGAGACCCAAATGCCAGACTTCCAGTATTGACACCCCTAAGTTCTGAGGGGGTATGGCTTCAGCTGGGCAGATGGCAGTGGTCAGAAGCCCAGTGAGAGGACTTGGTGGGAGAGGCATAGATAGTGTCATTCACAGGCCCTGTGCTGCTGGTTCAGGAGTCAGGGTTGAAATCATGGGCTTTGGAGTCAGTGCTGACGGGGAAGCTTATCCACATCAGCTTCTCCTCAAATCCCGGTTCTGCCTCTTTTTTTTTTTTTAATATATTATAGTGATTTTTTTACAGAGAGGAAGGGAGAGGGATAGAGAGCTAGAAACATCAATGAGAGAGAGACATTGATCAGCTGCCTCTTGCACACCCCCTACTGGAGGTGTGCCTAAACCAAGGTACATGCCCTTGACCGGGATCTCACCTGGGACCCTTCAGTCCGCAGGCCAATGCTCTATCCACTGAACCAAACCAGTTTCAGCATCGGTTCTGCCTCTTAATAGCTAGGTGAGTTCGAGCAGATTGCTGAATCTCTTTGAGTTTCCAATTTTCTCACGGTTAAAAATGTGAATAATTATTCACATCCCTAGGGATTTATGTGAAGATTAGATGAGATAGGACATCATTTCTCAGACTTGAGAAAGATACTATCTCACAGATTCCCACTGTTGACTTAAACTATTTAAATTAGGATATTTCTTAAATATCAACAAGTACTCATCCTACTATAAAACCGAAGGTGGGCTCACAAATAAGTAGAAACCAAAGAACGAGCCAACACAATTAAAACTGACTGATGGGATGGATGATGTTATTCTGTAAAAATTAATGCAGCTTCTTGACATGTTAGTTTTAGGGAGTGCCAAGCCGTGCTTCTTGGCATCCAGAGCCCACCATATGCCGTGCCATCACTCCACTCGCCTACCAGCTTCCTCTCGTCTAGACATGGTGAAGGGGAGAACTGGAGACTGGATGTAGCCCCTGACATGTCCCATTTGCCCCTCCCTGTGGATATTTCTCTCTTTTCCGCATCCAGCTCGGCTAGAGAGCAGTCTGGTTCCTGAGTAGGGACAGCTGGGGACTGAGAAAATGAAAGAAAGAGACAGACACAGAGACAGAAGGAAAGAGCTGGGGCTGGGTGGGAACGCTGTCCTCTGATGGAGAGACAGGGACAGGGACCCAGAGCCAGTACAGCCTGTTTATACAGCAAAAACAAAACAAAACAAAAAAGAGTCAGGACAAAGGAGATTATGTGTATTCTTGAGTGAGCCTGCATCATAGTTATTCCTGGTGCTTGCCTGGATTTAAATAACAAAACCTACCCTCTGGCACCTGGGCTGAAGGTCAAGCTGACAACACTCCTGCCTTTTGGCAAAGTGTGTTTCCAAGACGTGGCTTTGCCAAGGCCACTGGATTAGCTGACATAATTAAAGAAATGTCCATATGCCTTCCCAGGTGCTCCTTACACCTCACAGTCTTCCTTTTTTTTCAATGACTTGCAAGTAGAAAAGAATCTAGGAATTTCACAGGAAGTCTGCCTTTCGGCTTCTCCTGGCGTTGAGTGGCTGCTCCCTCCAGCGTGAGCCCTGGCTTCTCCTTGATCCCCAGCCTCACATTCCTGGCCGTACTCAGTTGTGCAAGCCACCAGCCCTGGTGGTGCCTCCTTAATCCACTGCCTCCTCTTCCTCTAAATCAGTGGTTCTCAACCTGTGGGTTGCGACCCCTTTGGGGGTCAAACGACCCTTTCACAGGGGTCGCCTAAGACCATCGGAAAATGCAGATATTTATATCATGATGCATCACAGTAGCAAAATTTCATGGTTGGGGTCACCACCACATGAGGAACTGAATGCAAAGGTCGAGGCCTTAGGAAGGTTGAAAACCACTGATCTAAATTTTAGCGAACACCAGGTAGACCGAACCATCAGACCAACTGCATGGCTGGCAGCGACAGAGGAGAAGGAGGGGCAGCCAGGAGCGGGAGACTCTGCTAGGAGAGAGAAAAGGCAGTGTGGCCAGGGAACCTCTAGCACTCAACAGACACTCCATCCAAAACCGCGGTGGACAATGCCCTAAGTATCTAACGGTGAAGGCGATTCAAAACAGAGCTGGTTTTTTCCTTTACGAACAAAGAGCACTTAAATACCACAGCCGTCTCCGGCAGACGGCAGAAAGGAACCATTCATGCCGCGAGCGTGAAGGCTGGCTTTCGCTTCCAGCAGGCTGCCGGCGCAGGGTGTGAAAACGGCTGTTTCCTCCCGCTCCTCCTCTCCGTGCGGCACGCACTCACCCGGTCAGCACTTTCCCTGCCAACGTTTGCCCGCCTCGCAGATCGCTGCGGCCGCTGGCATCCACTGACGCCGATCTCAAGCGAACTTGTAACAAAGCCACATCTTGTCTTGATTGCCCACTTGGCCTGCTGCTGTCTGTCCGTTGCGACATTTCTGTCTGTCCTCAGGTCTTTGGGAATGAACAGACTCTGGTTTCATCAGACCTCACGTCTCCTCACCCGTTCTCTTGGTGCCCCTTCACATTTTTTAAAAAATATATTTTATTGATTTTTTTTACAGAGAGGAAGGGAGGAGGGATAGAGAGCCAGAAACATGGATGAGAGAGAGACATCCATCAGCCGCCTTCTGCATACCACCCCCAATGGGGATGTGCCCGCAACCAAGATACATGCCCTTGACCGGAATCAAACCCGGTATCTTTCAGTCCCCAGGCCAACGCTCTATTCGCTGAGCCAAACCGGTTTCGGCCCCTTCACATCTTGATAGGCTTTGTGCAACCTTTTAATCAAGTGTTTACAGCTGGTGGCCCTCCCCCAGCCCCCGGCACTTCCCCGCGTGTGGTATTTGCATGGCATTAATATGCAGAGGAGATGAAATGCAACACTTCCTTGTTCCGTTGAGAATTCATAGTTTCAGGGCTGGAGATGGGCCTGTGTGTTTTTAATAGGTTTTTATAACACCACACTTTGCTCCCGGGTTCGAAAGCAAGAATATTTCCCAGATGTTTGCCTGCCTCTGTTCTAGTTTGCTTCCTTCCTTTTCCTTCCTCTTTCTCTCTTGCCCTGAATGGGGATCCGGACCTGCTGGCCCCAAAATATGGCATCTTGGCATATGTATGTTCATCTGAAAACAGCCAAATCAGGAAGGACCCTCTGACTCCCTCCTTCACCCCTGAAGCCGGTCATAAAACGCTCCTGGGGGCGGGGCCTGTATTCCTAGCGGAAAAGAGAGAGGTGTTAGAACAGCCCTAACAAACAGGCTTTGCTCCGTTTCCCCCAGTTGCCTACCCTGCCCTCATCGGAGTGACCCACACTATTCCCCCCACCTTCCTCACACCAGCGTAAGAACACTCACGTCCCGCTGGTCCTTTGGATCTTCCTTTCCTTGCGGAGGCTCCCAGGTCACGTCAAACTCACACTAAGGGAACATGCGTGCTTCTCTCTGTCCATCTGTCTTTGTCAGTTGAATTTCCAGGCCCAGCCAGGGACTCCCAGGAGGTCAAGGAAAACTATTTCCTGCCCTGCACCCTGTCTGTTTACCATGCACTTTGGTGGATAATAATGCATCAATGTCGGTTCATCTGTTGTTACAAATCCACCCTCTGGTGCAGGAGGTTAGTGACATGGGTATGTTTCTTTAGGGGTATTTGGGAACTCTCTGTATTTCCTGCTCAACTTGGCTGTGAACCTAAAACTGCTCTTTAATTTTTTTTTTATTTTTTTTTTACAGAGAGGAAAGGAAAGGGATAAAGAGTCAGAAACATCGATGAGAGAGAGACATCGGTCAGCCGCCTCCTGCACACCCCACACTGGAGATGTGCCCACAACCAGGATACATGCCCCTGATTGAAATCGAACCTGGGACCCCTCAGTCCGCAGGCTGACGCTCCATCTGCTGAGCCAAACCAGCCTCGGCTAAAACTGCTCTTTAAAAAAAAGTCTAATAGATAAATATTTTAAATAATTCAATACTCACCTACTCTATGGTTTTGTCATTCCATTCTTAGGTGTATATACACAGAACAATGAAAATGTGTGCCCACCCAAAAGTTGGTACACAGATGCCCACAGCTTTATTCAGGTGAACTGATAACTGGAAACAGCCCAAGTGTCCATCCGTGGGTGGGTGGGTGGATAAACACGCCGGGGCGCTCCTCCAGGATGAGATGCATGCTGGGTATGAAGGGGAGAGTGATCTCCCAGCCTCTCCCACTCTCAGAGGAAAGAACCTTGGCACACTCATTCTGTGAGCGCTGCTACCTGGTGAGGGTGAAGAGGGGTGCCCTGGACTGCTTTGGGCCGTGTCCCCACCCCCAGGGAGTGTCCCAACGTGCCACATGGGGACAGACCCACCGGAAGTCACTTGCTCCTTTTCTGGGCCCCCAAATATGCCCTAGATCCTTCCTTCAGCTTGCTCTTGCGTCCTCTACCCAACACGCAGGGGGAGGGAGGGCCCAGTGATATTCTCAAGGAGCCAACAGCGAGGTCATAACGGGAGAGGGACGTGGGATTGGAAAACGCTCCTGCCTCACCTCTCTTACACCCTTTCATGGGGTCTTCAAAGAACGGGACCACTTTGAGCAATAGCTGCTCCGTTTTCAGCCTATTTCACTTATTGCTGATTGCGTAACAAATCGCTCCAACATTTAGTGGCGGAAACGACAGTGATTTCCTGTTTCTTGGGATTCTGTGGGAGGAGTGGGCTAACGTGATTCATGTGGTGTGGGAGGCGCTGAGTGGCTCATTGTTGGTGGACAAATGGTCCTCTTCATGGTGGCTTGAGCTTCCTCCTGGCATGGCAGCTAGTTTCCAAGAAGACATACTGCAAGAGTGCAAAATCATAAATGGCTAGGACTTTCTGCGGCTCAGGCCTGAGACTAGAAAGGTGTCTCTTTTACCACATTCTGAGGCTTAAAGCAAACCCCAGGGCAGCCCAAGTTCAAAGGAAAGGGGCTAGCTAAGCCCGTGAACATAAGGAGGCATGGGGGCCTGCCACAGTGACAGTCAACCTCTGGGGAATAGCCCAGAGGTAGGGGGAGATTATAAAGGGCAGAGGAAACATTTTTTGTTGGAGGGGGAGAAGGAGGAGGAGGGTGATGGGTCTGTTTTGACCTTGACGGTGGGGATGGTTTTACAGGTGCTGCACACATCCAACTTATCAAACGCTACACTTTCCATTTGTGCAACTTATTCTATCCCTATCCCACCTCCATAGCACCATTTTTGAAAAGAAAACAAACTACTTACAGAAGAGAGAAATGGTTTAGTCAATTACGGTAGGCCCATTAGTGGAATCTTTTATCGCTGTCATCAGTGATAAGAGCATGAAGTCGTGCTGAGAAATTCTGATCCACAGGCCAAGTGAAAAGAGCAGTATGAAATTCTGGGTGCACTGGACATTTTATAAACGTGTGTGAGTGTATGTATGTGTGTGTGTGCGCGAGCACGTGCGTCTGCCAGATGAAAATACCTTCACCGGGGAGGTAAGAGACCACGCATGTCCCCCTTTCATTGTCTACACTTTCTGCCATGTTGCTGTTTGCTCTGTGATTCATCTCCTGATCCTTGCATTGGGCATTCACTCAATTATCTGCAGTTCAGGCTCTGGCCTTGCAGATCTTGCGCCCATCAGTCTGTCCGCCCGTCCATCTGTCTGTCTGTCTAAAGCATTTGGTTCCTGACACAGGGCCGCCTGCACTGGGCGTTAGATGGGGCCGAGAATTTGGTCCTCCTCAGTGCTAACAGCAGGCGCGCTCCTGCTCCTACCAAGAGCCGTCACAAACTTAACAGGTCCTATGTCCCAACTGCTTCCTCACGAGCCATCCCTGCCCACTTCCCTGGTCTTGTGACGCCGGTTTAGCAAGCGCCGTGCCTGAGTCACCGCCAGCTGCCAGCCCCTGCCTGTGCCCAGCTGCTCACCATCCAGCAGAGCGCACCAGGCCTCAGCGCAGCCTGCCTGCCGCGCAGCCTCCAAAGATAGCCAGACCTCGACTGCGGTGGCAGCTGCACTCCCCCCTGCCCTCCGCCCTCCCTCCTTCCTGACACCATCTTTTCCCCAGAGAGGGGGAGGCATGCTCTTATTCTGTCCTCCATGTCACTCAGGCGATTCCCCCGCGAGATGGGCTTGGCAGACCGGCGCCAGACACGGGGAGAGCAGAGACTGCAGCCTTTTAATCACACCTATGGGCTCCAAGTACAGCGGTACCTCGAGATACGAGTGCCCTGACATACGAGATTTTTGAGATACGAGCCATCGAGCGAGGGATTTTTGCTTTGAAATCCGAGCAACATTTGAGATAGGAGTCATCACGCGGATTGGCCGGCTGCCCACGACCCACCAGTTTACCGCGACTCGAGCGTCTCATAGTTTCCCACGCCTCAAGGTTACGGAAAGAATTAAACTCGTATCTCGAGGTACCACTGTACCCACTCTGCCCGCTGAGATGCTGCCGGCTGTCTGCTTCAGGCCAGCCCTGCCCCTCCGGATGGTGAGCGTGAGAGACAGCCGGTGGCAGGCTGACACTTGCAGTTTTGTGGGCCAGAATGAAGTGTGGGGGGCAGGTCCACGATGAAGGAATTCAAGCCAGAGCCAGAGCGGGGCCTGCCAAGTCCCTGTCGCCTGCGGCAGATGGGGTGACAGGGGGGAGGGGGGAGATTGAGGGTGTCGGGGTGCGGGAGGCCACATCTGCAGCCAGCCAGCCACGTCCTCTGTCGGGGAGGCTTTGAGCGGCGAGCAGGCAGCTGCTGTCTGTCAAACCGCTCCTCAAGGCGGCCAGGCTAAAACTCAACTCCACGCGACAGAAGGGCCAGCGTGCCATCACACCCATTTATCCTTAAAACAGGGCTTCTTTTTCCAGCAGGAGGCCTTTGCTCCGGGTTCCCTGCTTGTCCGCAGCCTCTCCCCCTGTCTTGCTGACTCCCCGCTTTAACTTGGCATAAAACTGCGGAAGTAAGTTTTGCCTGTGACTCTGGCCGTTGAACAGTTCCAGGGCTGGGGGACACGTGGGTGAGAGACGTCAGGGAGTGTGTGGTGGTCTGCTAGGCGGCAGCGGGGACCCTCGCCCTTCCTCTCTCCTCTTCTCTGGCCTCCAGCAGGGAGAGAAATGCAGGCAGGGCCTGGTTCACACTTACTGCCCCCAGCACGTTCTGGAAGGAAGTGGAATACCGAAAAGCCTTCCTTGTGGTGCTCATGATTTACATAACAGAAATGTTTCTTTTCTCTCTCCGTTTCACTATTAGACTAAAGACAATCCTCCTTATAGAGAGGTGCTTGGTTCCTGGGTACCCAAGAGGACCCCCAAATCTGAGGATGCCTGTATCCCTGATATAAAGTGGCATCATATTTGCAAATAGCCTACACACATCCTCTCGTCTACTTTAAGTCATCTCTACATTCCTTAGAGTACCCAATACACTGCAAAGGTTGTATAAACAATTGTCATACGGGATAGTTTAGGGGGAAATAATAAGGGGAAAAAATGTCTATTTAGTATAGACACAACCGTTAATAGGCCTAACTACATAGCATCAGTGTAACTTTTTTTCTGGAATAGTTTTGATCAGAGGTTGGTTGAATCTCTGGATGTGGGACCCATTAATAGGGAGAGCAGACTGTCTTTCAAAACAGCTGGGAGAAAGTTGTGAAGCTGAACACTCAGTGATGTAAAATCCCATTTGTGTCTCATCCAGAAAGCTTTCTTTGCGAGCACAAATGGGGCGACGTGAGGGAGCTAGCTTTATGCATCAAGATTACTACTCTTTTATGGGGGTGCCACTATGGCTGTCATTATATTGGTTCCACTTACACATCTGCTTTCTCTAGAAGCATGTCTTTAGCCTCTTTCCGAGTCTTCCATTCTTGCAGGATTATCTTTTCTACCGCACCCAACATCAATTGTTGACATTTCTTTTAACCGCACAGGCAATAAATTCTTGCCTTTCCTTCCTTGGAGAGAGAAAGAAGAAAACGCCGCAGCTGAGGGAGACTCTGAAACCTTCAAGGTCAGGTCCTGGTGTAGCAGCTCATCTCTATCTCATCTGAGATCAAAATAAGAGGCAGTCCATTTGCTTGCCAGGGGCAGTGGGTGGACCTCGAAGGAACTCCCAGATAAGGAGGATTTCTGAACTGGGGGATAAATTGCCTGCTGGGATGGCATCTCCTCCCCTGGAGGTATTTAGAAGCTGGAGCAAGAGCCAAACAGGACTTGAGAGCCACGGGTTTGTGTGGAGAGAGAAGAATCAGGCTGTGTCTGCTCAGGAGGATGTGGGGAGCAGCTAGCTGACTAAAATCCGTCTTTCCCCTCCTTCCGCATCTTCTCAAGCAACTCAAATAAACCAGGCCAGCAAGGAGAAATGCCTTGCATTGTACATTTCCAACATGCTTTTGTTACTTCCGCTGGTTCTTCCAGTGGCAACGCCCATGAGTTAGATGGGAAATCCCGTGTTGTTGTTGTTGTTGTTGTTGTTGTTGTTGTCATAGGAACAGGCCACCAGGATATAGGGACCTGCCTCCCGGCTGCTTAGCTAGCCCCAGGGCTGGGCCTGGTCAGGGTTTCCTGGTGCCTTGCTCTCTTCAACTGACGTTCCAAACCTCTGCATCGGGTGAAGGATTGAGGATGGTGGGGATTCCACCATGATTTAAATTACTTTTCTGAAAAATGTTTGATGTGTTTTAAAATGGACCTAATAGTCCTGGTCGGTTTGCTCAGTTAGAGCGTCAGCCTACAGACCAAAGGGTCATGGGTTTGATTTCTGGTCAAGGGCATGTACCTCCCACAGGCTGGGTCAGGGTGCATGGGGAAGGCAACCAATTGATGTGTCTCTTGTCTCTATTCATCTATCATTATCTATCATCTTTCTATCATCTATCTGTCATCTATCTACCTATCATCTATCTATCTATCTATCTATCCATCCATCCATCCTCCCTCCCTTCCACTCTCTCTAGAAATCAATGGAAAATTATCCTTGGGCGAGGAATTTAAAAACCACCAAGGACCTACCTAATGGGGACTTTCCACCTTCTCTCCTTGTTACGATTTGGTTGGAGGGCGGAACGGTTTGACTTCCAACTCCGCTCATTAGAACTGACACAACCGCGGATGGAACCACATCGGGGGAAAGAAAAGCCCAGAGCGAGAGCGAGCTCTCCGCTGCCTCATTTCATGGTCTACTTACCAGCGAGGCAGTGTCCCAGGGGCTCCACTCCGAGCCAGGAACTCCAGGGAACTCATTGTGGGGAAGCGGCTGCAGGCAGACAGGCCAGACGATCTGATTACAACTTCATCGTCCAACACTGGCCCCGCCTCGCTCCTGGCCTTGGGAAATGGAGACTACGACTGAATTTTAAACATCATGGGAACCTCGTTATGTCTTTCCTACGGACATGGAGTCAAAGAAGGGAAGAGCTGCATCTCCCCGGCAGGTTTCTTTTCCAGGGGGGTGGAGAGTGGCAGGGAGAGCTGGCACGGAATCGGCTGCCAGTGTTCACCCTCCCAGCGCCCCTGCCAGCAGCCTCACCTATTCTTGTTTTAGGGCGCAGGCGTGTTTCGGAGAGCCAGGTATAAGTCAGCGATGTCTGCAGAAACCAGGGAAATAAGTATTTACTGTATTTAATATTTTTTGTAGAAATATCAGTCTGGAGCTGGAGAAGAAGGGGTTATATTATTCTGTTTTAACATATACACATAGCAATACACACATGTTTGTAAATCCCTCAGACATACGCCCTCCTCTATATAAATAATTGAATCTGTGTGTGCCTGTGTGTGAACATACATACGGATTAAACACACACACAGGTTTTAGCGTATGAGCAGAACTGAAGCGGCATCCATTCCCAAGGTCACTCATAGTCCATCACGGCTCCTGGGGCCCCGTCATGTAGTACGGATCCCAGCAAGCGGAAGGAGTAGGAGGAGAGAAAAGACATGGTCCCTCTCCAGCAGCTGCACATGTGACCTTGGCTTCTGTCCCATTGGCCAGAATGTTATAAGAGAGCCTGACAAATATGGTCTTCTATTTGCGGGTGCCTTGTTCTCAGCTACTGATTAGGGGTTCTGTCCCTGCAGCAGAAGGAAAGAACTGACATTGGGAAACAACTAGCACCTCCTTTTTTTAAAAAAAAATATATATTTTATTGATTTTTTACAGAGAGGAAAGGAGAGGGATACAAACTAGAAACATCAATGAGAGAGAGACATGGGTCGGCCGCCTCCTACATGCCCCCCACTGGGGTTGTACCCACAACCAAGGTACATGCCCTTGGCCAGAATCGAACCCGGGACCCTTCAGTCTGCAGGCCGACACTCCATCCACTGAGCCAAACCGGTTTGGGCACAGCTGGCAACTTCTGACACTCAGATGGCCTCAGCCGTCCTCTCACTGCCACCCTGGGCCTCACTGAGCCAGCAGCATCTGCTCTGATGACACAGGGAAAGTCGCGGTGACAGTGGCTTCCAGGGAGCCAGGTGCTCGGCCTGCGGCTGCTAAGCACGGCTTGAGGGAGGTCACCCTCCTCTGCTCCACCCTTTCGTGGACATTTCATCTCCAGCACCGTCTCTGCTGTCGTCCCAGGGGTGACCTGGTTCACGGCTCTCTGCCCAGCAGGCCTGCACCACAAACTGCAAGTCAGCATCTTTCCTGCTGCAGGGATGGCTTGTGTCCTGCGGATCCTGGCTGCCTGTGACATTCAAGTCATCAGAGAAACGGAGACGTGCCTGGGAGGGTTCCGATTCTATAAATGGGGGAAGGACTGGGAGAGGAAAAAGCGTCCAAGGATTTGAGTCACGCTTGTGAGGCCACGGGCACTGTCCCTTCTGACGTCACCGTGGGATTGGCAGACAGGAGACTTGAGAAAAGAACAGCAATGACTAGATTCTTTAGAGCAAAGGGAAAGGAACGGTTCTCTTTCTCTCTCTCTCTCTCTCTCTCTGTCTCTCTCTGTGTGTGTGTGTGTGTGTGTGTGTGTGTGTGTGTGTGTGTGATAAGAAGCAAATAATAGCCAAAACCGGTTTGGCTCAGTGGATAAAGTGTCGGCCTGTGGACTGAAAGGTCCCAGGTTGGATTCTGGTCGGGGGCATATATCTTGGTTGCAGGCACATCCCCAGTAGGGGGCGTGCAGGAGGTGGCTGATCGATGTCTCTCTCTCATCGATGTTTCTGCCTCTCTATCCCTCTCCCTTTCTCTCTGTAAAAAAATCAATGAAATATATTTTTTAAAAAAAGAAGAAGCAAATAATAATCCCATTAGCAGCCGCCACGTAGGTAGGTACTGTGCAAGCCCTTGTGCAACCAGAACCGCACCGGCGGTTATTTTCAGAGACAAGCCACGTTTTCCTGATCCCTTGGGGTTCCAGAATCCCTCCGGACTCAAAAACCTTTGGAAAACCAAAACAGGACTGATTGCCAGTAAAGCACGGCCCCCGAGGGCCCAGCGCGCAAAGGCTGCGCCGCAGCCACGGTCCCGGGGACCACATTGTGCCCGGATTCCTGGTTTGCTGGGCAGACGGAAAAGCACCCGCCAATTGGCTGTGGCCACAGAGGCCAACCACACGCCCATGGGCAGGGCTGGCACAATAAAAGCAACAGAGACAGGGAGCGACAGGCTGCGGTGGAAAGCTGGGTGTGATTCGAAGTGGCCACGGCAGTTGGGAGCAGCGGATACTGCGGCGGGGAAGCCAGTGGATGATGAAGCGACAGATAGCAGCTCTGTGGTCTGTGGGGTGGCAACAGTTCTCTGTCTGTCTCTCTCTCTTCCTGTTCCTCTCTCTCTCTCCCCCTACCCCCTCCAATACAAGAGTCCTTAGAAACAGGGAAGACTCGGGAAACAGCAGCTTCGTGCCCTGCCTTGAGAGCATGAGCATTTGGCGGGAACTCAGGGGCATCTTACCTGACCTGCCCGCCTCCACAATTTCCTGCCAGAGGCTGCCACTCGAGTGCCTACAGGGCCCAGGCAGGTAATGTGAACGTGCCAAGTAGGGCAGGTGTCAGGCAGAGAGAGGGGTAGGGACCATGACACATTGAAAGAGTGTACCCCATGGAAAGGCATCCAAGTGTCCATTTTCTTAGGCGACAGTGTGAATTGAAAGAAACACGTATTGGGGCCAAATACGGCCCACAGGTGCCCTGCCTATGTGCTCCGGGCTCCACGGGTGTGTGTGCAACACTCGGGGAGACTAATGACAGGAACGGTGGCCCTGAGTGGCCAACATGTTGGTGAAGCTCTTTCAGGCGACCAGGACCCATGGGACCCAAGGGACAATACTGGGAGCATCTGGGGAGTAAGCGAGGTGACATGGCTTCACGAATCACAGAGAACGCCCAGGGATCAAGAGCTCCACAGATAAAGGCCAATGGGGGAGGGGCCTGGCCGTCTACTGTTCCCTTAGTAACAGCCCTGGTGGCTGCCTGCCCTGGAGTTAGGGTTCTCCGGTCATTACACTCTTTGACTCTCTTCTTCTCCAGCTCTCGGTTTCTGCTTATCGATGCATATCCACTGCTCCGCTATGACCTGTCTTTCTTGTGGTTCTGCATTCTTGTCTCACTCAACTGCTGTCTCAGAGACGAGCCAGGGGACAGCTACACAGTGTCATTGCCGGGGAGAGTTCGCACGCCTCACCACCTCGCAGGCTGTTCACTGACTCGCGGATGGGTGCTTTGGGTGACTAGCTTTGGCCTGAAAATCCCAGTCACCTGGACTCATTTGTAAAGAACCAATAGTGCCCTTGGAAGGGGCTGTGGGCACAGCAGGTCCTTGGAGTGACATGCCTATGCCACCAAGATATCTGAAACTGTATTCGAGCTACTCTCTTTATGGAGGCAGGGAAAATCAGTGGGCATAGACTAAGAAATCCAGCGTAACTGCCAGGTAGAAGGGAAGAGAGGCTACTCAAACTAGTCTTCTTTCTGTAGCAGTGAAGGTTGAATTTGTCTCAGTCTGCAGGCCAACACTCTATCCACTGAGCCAAACAGGTTTTCGCCATAAGCTACTTTTAACAGTAGTTTGCGTTCCTCCATTTCTTTCATTTGTGACTTGTTTGTCTTCACATTTTGGCTGCTTCCACGAGTTGATAGAGTGGCTCTGTGTGCTAGGTGTCCTATAGGTCCCAGTGGCTCGACCTCCCCAGTTACCTGAGGTGGACACTCTTGGTGCACCCCTTTGTGGGTTGTGTGCATAGTCTTATTGTATTTAAGCCTTGATTGTTGTTGGTATCACTGGGAGGAATTGACCTCCAGGCCAATTGGCTGTGAGGATCATCTGTGTCTATGATGGGATAACTTCTGTGTTGGAGACACCCTTATGAGATAAGACTTGCTTCAGTGGGGCTTTGGTGCTCACTGAGTCTGCCCCCTGAGTGTGTCCCTTATGGATCAGAGGAGTTGTAATCTGGATGGTACCACTCTGACCCCTGGGCACACTGGCTCTTGGATCTCCAAGGGGGTCCTAATTTAGCCTCTGCCTGAGGCCACCCAGCAGGAGCTATGGAGAGATCTGCAGATTCCTTTCTTTGTTTGGGTTTTGGAGGTGCCCAAATGAGCCCCAGCTGTGAAGTAATGCCAGCTGCTATGGGGCCTTGGGCCTTCTTTTGGATGTTCTGGGTCTCACTGACTCAGCTGCAGTTTGTTAGGTGAGTTTAGAATTAAAAGGATCAGGCTATTCATATACAAAAGCCTCTGCACTCAGCTTGGATGGGGCAGTCTCATGGAAGAACAATGAGCAATGACTTTGTGGGATGGGATCTCAGGGCAGAGCAAACAGTAATGGCTTCCCATCAGCCCTGCCCTAAGAGGCTCCTGGGTCTTAGTGCCCCATGGTAATTGCTGCAAGCACCTCTGAGAGAAAGCTGCCCTCGAGTTTCACCCGCTGCCAGACAGTCCGATTTCTCTCCATATGAGTCTGGGTCCCCAGAGTCTTGCCGGGAACGAGAGTTCAGAACAGTCAGGAGCTTTTGTCTGCCTACCAATTGAGAAAGCCAGCCGTGTACTCAGTTGCCAGCCCTCTCCATGTGGGCACCTCCATACCCCTGCCTTCCGCAGCTCCTGTGAGTCTCAGTGTGCTTTTCTCTTTCCTTCTAGTTGTAGAATTTCCACTCAGCCAGCCTTCCCGTGGTTCTGGATGACGTCTGTTTTGTCTTTTTGTTGTAGTTTTGAAATTGTTTTGTGAGGCAGCAGCTTAGGTGTTTACCTGTGCCGCCATCTTGGTTTCTCCCCAAAAGGTGTAGGTTTAAATACCAAGGCCACCCATTTACTGACTCTGTAATCTGAAAGCAATTAGCCTTGCTGAATGTCACTCTCCTGGTAGGTAGAAGGGGACACTAGATACCTCCCTTTCAGGGCTGTTGTAAAGATTGAATATGATAGTGTATTTACAGCTCCTGGCCCTGGAGAGATACCGATATGGTTACTATTTCATTGTGGGGTGCTGTCCTCTGTTGGATGGGCACGTGGTAAGTAGATGCATAGTAGAAAGCAGTACAGCTTGAAGGTCAAAAGCATAGGCCTCAAAATCAGGCTGCTGGGCCCAGGCCATTAACTAGCTGTGTGACCTTGGAGAAATTACTCAGCCTCTCTGAGCTTCAGTTCCCCTCTCTGTAAACTGGAGATAATCATAGGACATATCTCAGAGAGGTGAGTTTGGAAGTAAAATAAAAAAAAGATAGTGCACACGGTACACACGAAACACTCAGCTGGCAGGCGGTAAGTGGTGGCTATTATTACTATTGATTTTTTCCTCCCTGGGCCCAGAACTAAAGCCTATTGAACCGGGAGCGCAAGTGCCTTCCTGTTGAAACTTTTTTAAAACCAAGTAGTCCTCAATCCTCGATAGATCACAACTATGAAAGCAGGAATCAGCCCCACACAAGAAAACAGCCCTGGCCCTACCTAGTTTGGCTCAGGGAATCGAACTGAAGGGTCCCGGGTTCGATTCTGGTCAATGGCTCGATCCCCAGTGTGTGTGTGTGTGGCGGGGGCTGGGGTGGGGTGGGAGGGGGGGGTGTGGGAGGGAGTGTGCAGGAGGCAGCCGATCAATGATTCTCTCTCATCATTGATATTTCTACCCCTTCCTCTCCCTTCCTTCCCTTCCTCTGTGAAATCAATTTAAAACAATAAAAAATAAAAAATGCATATTAAGACAAAGAAAACTGCCCTTACCTCCCTCCCAGGGTCCCTGGGAATGTCCTGTGATGCATCAGAGGCAGAGACGTTTGAACTCCACAAATCATTATCTAATCCCCAGCCCCCAGCACAAACACCGACTGTCAGCAGAAAAGGTGGGAACATAGCAGTTTTTCAAGGTGATGAATTCTTTTCATCTTCTAGGAACCGGACTCTCCCCCAAAATGGTTTTCATGGCTGCCCACAGCTCACAGTTGGGACCCCAGGCCTCTGGTCTCTTAACTAAATCACGGATCAGACAGTCAGGCCTGCCTTGAAGGATTTATTAAAAATCATCTTTTCGGAGAGAACAATTGAAGAACAGACAGTGTTGTCAGTTTGACATTCCCGGGGCTAGAATCCTTTCAGGCTGCTGACGTCTACATGTAAACAATGCATTTAGAAACCAAACGGGCGCCTGATGAGTTTCTTTCTTCTCCCCAATTTGCATAGAGTAAAGGCGAGCGGAAAATGTAGTGGCAATCACATTTCCGTGGTAATGACACAAGGAGGTGTGTTTTGATGGTGGATGGTGCTTAAATAATCATGAAAGCAGCAGCTGGCTCCTTTCTCTCTCGTGCAATTAGGAGCTATTTCTCCTGCCAGGAGTCCTCACAGCAATCATACCTGACGTCCCGTTTCCACGGTCTGTCTGCAAGACGATGCCATTTAAGAGGAGACACAGCATGTTTATTGCTCTGCGTCCGCCTGACGCGACCTCAGAGAGGGGTTGCTGGCTGGGAGCAGAAAGCTGGCTTCCCACCCCCGCTGAGCAGGTGAGGGCTGTGCCTTCTAGGGATTGGAGGGGATGGTGCCAGGCGAGGTCCGTGCCCGGCACAGCCGGATGGTATCACACAGAGAGGCTCTGGGTGGGAAGGAGAAGAGAAAGTGAGCATTCGGGCAAAGAGGGACTGAGTTGCCATATGGAGTAGCGCTGAAAGGTCCCAGGTTCGATTCCGGTCGGGGGCATGTACCTTGGTTGCAGGCACATCTCCAGGGGGTGTGCAGGAGGCAGCTGATCAATGTTTCTCTCCTATCAGTATTTCTAACTCTCTATCCTTCCCCTCTGTTAAAAAATCAATAAATAGCACTTTCACAGGTCCTGCCCAGGCCGTGGGGCCAGGATTTGGTAGCTGGTGCTGAAAGAAAACCCTTGAGTGCATCTTTCCTGGCACTGTGCCAGGGGTAGCTGTCACTCGAGGGCACAGAGGAAGACAAATCCTTAGGAAAAAATTTATCTAAGCGATTTTGCATATTCTTTTATTGTCGTTACCTCCACTTTTCTGTGAAATTTTCTTTGAAAAGCCTGCAGTTAAAGGAATTAATATGGTCTAAAAAAATCAATAAAAATATATTTTAAAAATAAAGAATGCAAAATGCACCTGACCAGTGTGTCTCAGTGGTTGAGTGTCAACCTATGAGCCAAGAGGTCAAAGGTTTGTTTCCCAGTCAGGGCACATGCCACTCAATTTCCAGTGGGGGCATGCAGGAGGCAGGCCATCAGTGATTCTCTCTCATCGTGGATGTTTCTGTCTCTCTCTCCTTCACCCTTCCTCTTGGGAATCAATAAAGATATATTTTTTAAAATGCAAGTTTCCCTCGAGGAAACTATTATGGATAAATGTCTAAGCCTACTCTCTTCAAAATATGTTTAAACCCTCAAGACCTTCTTATTCATTGGGATCACTGTTTCTGGAAGTTCTAGCACTAAAAGATGAGAAAATGCAGTGAGTAAACAGTATTATTGTTACTTGTAGGAATTGATTAGAAATTAATTAATCAGTAAGGAGCCACTGCCAAAAATCATATTATAAATCTTTGAGAAAAAGCTCAGAAAAGATCACCCCCCGTGGGGCAGAGCCTCAGACGTCAACTTGCTCACTTAAGGCAAGTCTGACACTGAACTTTGTCTACACCCCAAGGTGAGATCAGAAGAAAGGAAACGTTTCTGAATGAACAGGGAGGGCTGAAAACGAAGGCTTCCTTATTTGTCACCATCTCAAGAAGAAATCAGACTTTCCAGACAAGGGTCACTACTATGTATAAGAATCTTGGGTATATAGTCAAATTTCTCACATTTTTGACATTCTGATAATTCCTCATATCCTTCCCCCTATTACTACACACATGTGCGCGCGCACACACACACACTCAGATCATGATAAAACTTTAATAAGAAAAGGGCCTATGAGTTTGGTTGCAGGAACAATAGTAATAAGACCCATTCTACCTTACCACCAGATTTGAGAAACCCCATGGGGTACAGAAGATGGTAGCAGTGATTGAGGTGATCACTGGGCTGGATCTGTGCAAACAGAATGCCAGGCGAAACTCATCTTGGAAGTACAGCTAGGTCCAGCACAAAAAGAATGGCCGGAGAGACAGGGATGATAGCCTGAATCTTGGAGGTCACCTCCAAGAACGTTAGAATAATTTTCTTTAGGTTTCACAATATCTCCACCAGAGCTTTCAGTACACGGATCCATAGAAGTGCGTCTGAATCTAAGAAGACTGCTTCATGGCAAGGCATACATTTTCCCCGTTGCCATGGAAACAGCACTGTGCTTATGTGTCAGGAGCTCTCTCACACACACAAGCATACTGTATATATATCAACATGTTCTCAGGGACATGCCTCTTATGCCTTCGCCTGGTTGTTCTTCATACTAAGAAAGACATTCAGAGCACCAGTTTTACTAACTCAAACCGTCTCATGGTTATCATCACCTTTGTTGACATTAAAAGTTCTGATTTTAGGTTTTTCTTCAACATGATCCCTCCTGGGAGTGAAATAACCTATTATTTACCCCATCACCTACTTCAGCCTTTCTCCCTCTTCTTAAAGGAGCATAGTGAACATCCCACTATATTTAATGTATTGTATTATACAGAAACCTATTTGGGATGCTACTGAATTTCTTTGATGGATTTCACGTATTTTATTTTCTTAAATATTCTCTATCCGAAATATTGTTTATAACCGGCAAAAGTGCAATTAATGTCGACGAATCACACATTCAGGTGAGGAGGGGACTTACCGTTGTCCGGTGTAGTTTTCAATCTCTGCAAACTTGAAAAGAAACTACCTGAGGCAGACAAGTCCTGTATTTCGACAAGGATCCCCGGGCACCCACACTCTGATGGTGTTTGACCCAGGTCCCGGAGGGGTGCAGGTGATTCAGGAAATGGCCTGGGACCCCCGCCAGCTGAGGGCTTTCACTTCAGCTGAACTGGGACATGGAGCCCTCACCTGGGAAACGAGCAGCTAGAACAGACGATCACCCAGTGCCAACATACCATGGCTGGCCCGGCTGGTGGGGCCTAGAGGCTGGGCAACCCCTGGCCCAGGAGGTGAGCAGGGACTCCCCATCTGGGCACAGGCTGGGGTTCAGGCTTCCTTCCCAGTGGGGGCGTGCTGCAGGCAGCCGACAGACGATTCTCTCACTGTGGGTATTTCTATCTCCCGCTCCCTTCCTGCCTTCTGAAATCAAGAAAGAAAAAAAAAAACATTAAAAAAATTGATGCTAGGGCTGTGTGTATTTCAGTTTCACAGCCAGGCGCAACGGAGGTGCGTGGGGAAACTGCACGGATGGGTGCAGAAGCGTGAAACCAGACCACCGGCTTACACGGCCCGGGACTCGGACCCGTCGATTCATGTCCAAAGGGTCTTCTCCCCGAGACATGAGGGTGGGGCCATGGGTGCTGTGCGCATCCTTCATGCACGGCTCGCCCTTCCAGACCGCCTCCAGCTCTCCTTCCATCCGGCCCGTTAGTGCGGCAGGTCCAGGTTAGAAATAAGCAAATAGGAAGAAAGGAGCAAGGTGGGGGGAGACTCATTTAAATAGTTCAGGCGGCTGCCTTAGGGTGGGACACGCTGCAGCAAAATGGGCAGCAAAGCACCTCCTCGAACGGTGTCCCCCGTGGAAGCACAGCTGACATGCCACGTGTCTACATCACCACCCTCTTAGGTCATGGGATGGGAGGGAGGAGGCTGGTGATGCCACGTGGAGGCAGCCTGACGATGGGAGGGAAATGTTCCTTCCACTTCCGCCAAGGTCTCGGTTCTGCTCTGTGGCCTCTGGGCTGCGAGGACCTCAGCTCCAGGGGCGCCTGGAGCGGGGTGGGGGGCAGGGGGCTTGGGGGACTTGCTCCTGGCTTCAGGGTGCTCACCAGGCACAGGTCCCCTTCCAGCCCAAAAGGCCAAGTCAAACTGGGTCTGATCTACAGCCAATGAGAAACATAGGAGCAGAAGTGGAGTGTGTGTGTGTGTGTGTGTGTGTGTGTATGTGTGTGAGTGTTTGTGTGTGTGTGTGAGTGTGTGTGTGTTTGTGTGTGTATGTGTGTGAGTGTTTGTGTGTGTGTGTGAGTGTGTGTGAGTGTTTGTGTATGTGTATGTGTGTTTGTGTGTGTGTGTTTGTGTGTGTGTGTTTGTGTGTGTTTGTATGTGTGTGTGTGTTTGTGTGTGTGTGTTTGTGTGTGAGTGTCTGCGTGAGTTTGCATGTTGTTGCCAGCTATTCTTTTCACTGAGATCATGTCTTTCCCCTTTGGGTGGTAAATGGGCGTCTTTCATGTACATAAAATGTACTCGTCCGTGCGCTGCCAAAGTCCGCCGGAGAGCCTGAGCTGAAGGACAAGCCTGTTTCTGTTCCTAGCTCCCCCGTGACCTGGTTTGCCAGTCAATGATTAATTTCCTTCGACCCGGAGAGAGAATGGCGAGCTTCGGAGACAGACCCAGTTCCTTCGGTGAAAGGAACCCACGTTCACAGAGGGTTATACTTTGGGCCAGGACCACGGTGGCGCTGTTTCCTCTCCGTGATGGCATCACAGTCTTAGGCGCTCGATGAGGTTGGGAATATTATGCCCCTTAAAATCAGAGAAATCTGAAGCTCAGAGAAGACAGGTCACTGGGTCACGACCCTGAGTCATTAACCAGCAAAGTCTGGATTTGAAATGAGTTTGAGTCCAAAGTCCACGGTCTCTTAACCCTACTAGTGTATTCCCAGAATGAAACCACAAACACATACTTTCATGCAGGGTATATACTTTTTTAAAAATATATTTTATTGATTTTTCACAGAGAGGAAGGGAGAGGGATAGAAAGTTAGAAACATCGATGAGAGAGAAACATCGATCAGTCGCCTCCTGCACGACCCCACTGGGGATGTGCCCGCAACCAATGTATGTGCCCTTGCCCGGAATCGAACCTGGGACCTTTCAGTCCATAGGCTGACGCTCTATCCACTGAATCAAACTGGTTTGGGCTACTTTTGATTTCCGCTGAGGGCTATTTGGTGACTGGCATCTTAACCCTGAGGCCTAGAAAGGAATCATGAAAAGGCTTTAGCCGAGACCTGTTTGGTTCAGTGGATAGAGCGTCGGCTTGTGGACTGAAGGGTCCCAGGTTCAATTCCGGTTGGGGCCATGTACCTTGCTTGCGGGCACATCTCCACAGTGGGGCTTGCAGGAGGCGGCTGATCGATGTCTCTCTCTCTTCAGTGTTTCTGACTTTCTATCTCTCTCCCTTCCTCTCTGTAAAAAATCAATAAAATGTATTTAAAAAAAAAAAAAAGCTTTAGGGACACGGAGACTCTCTGTTAACAGGGACAATCCTGGCTGGACCAGGCCTGGCTCACCCATGACACAAGGGCCTCTTCCTGTCTGTCCCGTGTGGGAGGGGACCTGAACGGGACCCAAGGCCAGGGGCCAAGTGAGACCCCAGTGCCCAAGTCACACTGTGGCCCCGAGTGCATTCCAGAGCTAGACATAAAATGTTCTGGTGGTTTCTCTTTTTGGTGTCATCTATCCTTGATTCTCCCTAAGAATAATCGATGTTGACTGGATTCATGACACAGAAATAAGCAACTCATTTGCCTTCCAGGGCCATGACTGGGAATTGCCCTTGTATTTAAAGGTATACGAGCCAGTGTTTATTTCTATATCAGACACCTGGTTTTATCTGTGATTAAATTCTATAAAAGGGACAAAGAAAAGCCAAGGTTCTGAATTTTCAAAATTTTAAGGTTAGGAAATCAGTTCAAGAGAAAGCAAACGCACCCTGGCTGGTTTGCCTCAGTGGATAGTGTCGGTCTGCAGACTGAAGGGTCCCGGGTGCGTTTCCAGTCAAGGGCACATGCCCAGGTTGCGGGCTCGGTCCTCAGGAGGGGGCATGCAGAGGGCAGCAGATCAATGATTCTCTCTCATCATTGATGTTTCTATCTCTCCCTTCCTCTTGGAAATGGATGAATGAATGAATGAATAACTATTAGAGAGAGAGAAAGAGAGAGAGAGCATGCAAACTTTTTGGGCAGAACAACCAAAAGTCTCTATCCCTCAGGTTTCAAACCTTAGTAAAAAATGGAGTCCTGGCCCTCCTGCCTGTTTCTATTTAGTAGGTCTGGGGTGGGATCCCAGCATCAATATTTAAAATACAAATCAGGGAATTCAGTGCAGACAAAAAATCTAAGGTACACACACTGGGCACCAGTTCTAAGATACATGCCACTCAAGGGGGATAGACTCATTTATTTGCTAGGTGGAGGTTTTTACCTTTTGTTATTTTTCTTTTCGATGAAGAGAGAAAAGGAACAAGGACTTTTTTACACTAATGCTGAAAGGAAACCGCGTGAGGCGTTAAATAACAACTTCTTTTCTGCATGTGTTTCCATATTTTTTTAAAAAATGAGCCAAAGAGAAGAATCCTTAGCAGTGAAAAATTCCAGAAGGTTGGGGTAGGGGCAGTAACCGAAGAATGCTAAGGACCCAAGAGAAGACACCCTCACACAAACCCTTCCTAAGAACAAGAACAAGGAATACGCATGAAGGCCACGGATCTGGGCTGAGCAGTCATCCTAACTCAAAAGTCCCTTGGAATTCCCAGCTGGTTCTGTTTGTATCACGTGCACAAGTCAGCCTGTCTTGCAAATGCTGCGCGGAAATGCCAGCACCCTGGCTGGCTGCCATGCTTCTCCAAGGTCACACACACCGTGACTGGGGCGGCCCTCATAGGTGTTCACGGGCAGGGCGCCACTCTCCTTGGTCAGCACCTGGGCGGAACCAGTTGTCAAATAAAAACTGAAAGTCGTCCCTAGCTGTCCCAGCGCTCTTGGGCACGTGGTGACCTGGAAGGTCGCAGAGTGAAGGGTGTAGAGGGTGCCTTGAAGGAGAGCTGGGACCCGAGGCTAGGTGGCAGGAGAAAGAGCAGGGCATGCAGCTAAAAATACTCAAAATCCTGTCCCCAACTAATGGGGAAACTAGGCCAGAGTTGGGGAAGTTTCTTCCTGAGACTCGAGGCTGAAAGTTGGGTAGTGGCTCCCTGAATCAGAGTCAGAGATCAGGATCTCAGCGGTGATCATCCACCACGATTGATTACTGATGTCTGCCAAGGGCTCAACAATGGGAGTGTGTAGGTGTTTGGGTGTGTATGTGTAGGAGAGAGAGAGAGAGGCTATAGTTGACATGGAGCTACATTTTATTTTTAAATTTGTCTTTATTATTGAAAGCATTACAGTTGTCCTTTTTGGGTTTTTAATTTTTTTAATTTTTATTGATATTTTACAGAGAGGAAGGGAGAGGGATAGAGAGTTAGAAACATCGATGAGAGAGAGACATCGATCAGCTGCCTCCTGCACACCCCCCACTGGGATGTGCCCGAAACCAAGGTACATGCCCTTGACCAGAATCCAATCTGGGACCCTTCAGTCCACAGGCTGACGCTCTATCCACTGAGCCACACCAGTTTTGACGCCCTTTGTTTTTTTTTCCCCCTCATTGACCCCCTCCTCCCCAGATCTGCCCTTCCCAAGTCTTTGCCATATTATTGTCTGTGTCCATGGGCTATGCATATATGCATTTAAATTCCCGCATTAATCTCTCCCCCTCCCTTTTCTCCCTTCCCCTACCTTCCCTCATGAAATTTATCAGTCTGTTCATGGTTCTATGTCTTCGGATCTATTTTGCTCATCGGTTTATTTTGTTCATTAGACTGACATGGTTCATGGTTCTATGTCTCTGGATCTACTTTGCCCATCGGTTTATTTCGTTCATTAGATTGCCATGGAGCTCCATTTTAAATCTTTGGCCCGTGATGATCTTTCTTTTCAAAGGCACACAATCGCTTTCTTCTTTCTCCTCATGAATACACATGGCTATCTACAGGCTGCTGGAATAAGAGACTGATAGTAGTTCAGGCAGAATCTCTCAGAGGTACTGGACTCCGAGAGCCAGGAGCAGGGAAATCCCAGAAGGTGGCTTTCCCCGCGTAGCCACTTGTTCTCTTTGCAACAGATGTCCAGCGCATCAGGTTCTCCCACGCCCTGGAACCAGCGTCACCCTCAGATCCCCCCAAGGGGATCATGATGGTGGTTAGATTTACAACACCTGTCCCTGGACTGCACACAGAACAAACACAGGGTAGATTATGAAAGGCACGACTGAAGTCACCAGGGCTTTCCATGGTAACCGAGCTCTCTGGAAATGTCTGTGCCACTGGATGGAGTTGGTGTTCCCTATGTGTCCCACTGCATGGATGGGACAGAGTGGGCACTCACCTTGCTTCTTTGTTGTCCCCCTGCCTGAATTTTGGCCATCCTTTGTAAAATCCCCTTTCCTTCCCTATTAAATCCCCTCGTCTTCAGGGACATCCTTCTCTTTAGAGCAGTGGTTCTCAACCTTCCTAAGGCTGCGACCCTTGCATACAGCTCCTCATGTGGTGGTGACCCCCAACCATGAAATTTTGCTACTGTGATGCATCGTGATGTAAATATCTGCATTTTCCGATGGTCTTAGGCGACCCCTGTGAAAGAGTCTTTCGACCCCCAAAGGGGTCTCGACCCACAGATTGAGAAACCGCTGCTTTAGAAGGTGTGATTTCATGGGGAAACACCACCAAATACTCTGACCCCAAGGAGTTTGCTTTGCAGTTTGGCCTGAAAGTTTTGTGCTGTGGGCTTTTGGGGGGGTTGGTGTATTTGTGGTCCTTGGTTGTTTCAGTCGGGGTTCTCCAGAGAAATAGGACTGATATATATATATATATATATAATCTACGTACCTTTATATATCAAGACAATATACAGATCATTATATATTGATAGTCCCACAATCTGCTGTCTACGATTTGGAGAACCAGCAAAGCTGAAGTGTAGTTCAATGAGAGTCCAAAGGCTAAAGAACTGTGATGTCCAAGGGCAGAAGATGATGTCCCAGCTTCACCTTTATGGTCTCCTCAGTTCCTCAATGTATTGGATGATGCTCACCTGTGGACACACACACACACACACACACACACACACACACACACATCTTCTTTACTCAGCATACTGATGCAAATGCTAATCTTCCCAAAACACCCCCAACAGACACACCTCCCAGTAATCTTACTGGTGGTCCTGGTATCCCTTAGCCCAGCCAACTTGATATATAAAAGTACCATTACCCGGGGTTGCGAGCATAGAACCTTAAAAACCATTAAGATTAAGAGAAATAATGGTATCTTTTAGTTTTAAAAAGAGCGTAAGTGACTTGTTTGCTAAGGCTGATTGTAGAAAAATGCAGAGAATGGGGGGTTGGGGGCAGATACAGAGGAAACAGCAGGTGGATGGAGGGAAGATAGTTCTTAGCCATTTAACCTGTCTTCTATTAAGTGAATGGACAATTCTGTTTGTTGAGCCACATCTGACTTCGGATCCTAACTCACCATGTATTAGCAGTATGACCTTGGGCTCATTATTTAACCTCTCTAAGTTTCGTCAGCCATAAAATGGAAGAAATAATAGGTTTGTTTTCAGAGAATCAACTTTTGTTTTCATTGATTTTCACTGTGATTGTTCTATTCTCTGATTTATTTTTACTCTAATTGGTATGGTTTCCTTCTTCTATGTGCTTTGGGTTTAGAGTGCTCTTCTCTTTCTAGTAGTTATATTAACGACTTGATATTTTTCTCCTTATTAATATAGGTGTTTACAACTTTAAAGTTCCCTCTAATCATTGTTTTCATTGTATCTCATAAGCTTTGGAATGCTGTGTTTTCATTTTCATTCCTATCCAAGTATTTCCTAATTTCTCTTGTGATTTTCTTTGACTTACATCTTATTTACAAGTTCCCCAAATTTCCTTCTGTTAATCGATTTCAATTTCATTCCTTAATGGATCCAAGAAGACATTTTGTCATTTTAGTCTTTCAACCTTTGTTTTATGTGTAAATTTGCTTTAAACTTGCTGTATAGCCTTGGATATTGTCAATGCTGCAGAGTGTGCCTAGTGCACTTGAGAAAAATGTGTATTATGATCTGTTGAATGTTTTATAGATTTTTTTAAGTCCAGTTGGCTAATAGTGTTGCTCAAGTGTGTTTCCCTGTTGATCTTCTGCTTGTTGTTCTATCTATTATTGAAAATGTCATATGGAAGTCTCCAACTATTATGGTTGAGCTATTTCTTCCTTCATATCTGACAGTTTATGTTTGTTTCTGACACGTAAGTCTGCACAGTTAGCTTCATGGCAGGTAATACTTAGACTGATATCCATCTGTTATGTGGCACCTGTTTAATCCCCCGTGTAGTTCCACAAAAGTGAAGACATTTTTCTTAACCGCTGGGATCCAATACGTCTCCCGGCTTTGCAGAGGGGCCCTGCCTTCAACATCCAGCCAGACAATGGACAACACTGCCTTCTCCTTCACTTCCTGTTCGCACACAGCTCCCAGGTTAGGTTGCATGGAGGTGAGGACTCGGGGCCTTCTCTGGTTTCTCCTGAGCACTCTCAGAGCCCTGGACATGTGTACAGCCAGCCCTACGTATGCACGTGGTCTGCTGGTTTCCCAGGAACGTGTTTGCAAAGTCCCTCATTCCCCAGCTTTTCCTGTTAAGCTTTTGGGTTAGTCTGTTGTTTGCCATGGTCTCGGGTAGTTGTGTAAATTAAACAATTACCTCTGTCTGTTCTTAACAGAAGTCCCGAGTGAAAAGGCTTTTTTCACACTTGATCTTTATCAGATCAAGTCAGATAAAGATCGTGTTACTGATGGAGTCTTCCAGGGAACTACCCGACAGGTCAAATCATGATCGTTTTCTGAAATTGAGGCTTTGGAGATGCTCTGATCCTATTTTGCCTCCTCCCGTTTCACTGTGATTATGGGCTGTTGCTGTTCAAAATTACCACAGGGCTGAGGGAGGAGGGTGATGGGAACAGAGCAAATGGAGCTTGAGGTTCTTAATGAGATTCCATTATTTTTCCTCAGAAAACACTCACTGATTGTCACAAGTCTTTGCCTAATTTCTAGAGTTCTAAAAATAATTTCCTTCTGGCCATTTTTGTCCGTTTCCACGTTGCTTCATGGAAGAGAGAGTTTTTGGAGATTCATACTCTGCCATTTTCACTGGATTAGTCCAATGGGGTCTTTCTTGATGGGGTAAAAGAGTGTTTTGAAAAAGTAGTGCTGAAGTTAAACACTCTCAAAAGTGGGATGGTTTTGAGTCATGACAAGGCCCAGGGTAAGATCATGGGAATGGACAGCTGGAGTGATGTACAAGTGAATGACACTGCTGTGGGGGAGGGGAGCAGGCAATAGATTTGGAGTCAGGCTGATAAGAGGATATCATGGCTTATGTGTCTGTCTCCCACCCCCCAAACCCCCCAAATTCATGCATTGAAATTCTAATCAAGATGATGGAATTTAGGAGGTGATTAGGTCATCAAGGTGGTGTTCTCGTGACTGGGATTAGTGCCCTTGTAAGAGAGGCTCCAGAGACCTCCCTAGCTCTTCCACCAGGTGTGGTTACAGTGAAAAATGGCCTTCTAGAAAGAAGAACTTCATCAGGCCCCAAATCTGTTGGTATGTTGGTCTTAACCTTCCCCGCCTCAGAACTGTGAGGAATAAAGTTGTTGTTTATCAGATACCTAGTTGATGGTGTTTTGTTTGCTCAGCCCGAACAGACTAAGACAGAAGGTGTCCAGATGGATTTTTTAATTTTCCAAGATGATGATACTACTTGGGGGAGAAAGAGATGGCCAAGGGCCTGAATCCCCATGCCTGTGGAGGAGTTCCCTGAGAGTGATGGATGGCAGCAGAGTCAGTGTTTGAAATGTGAGACACAAGTTATTCCAGGCAGAGCCTGTGTGATAAAGCCAGGGTAGAGATATAATGTAGGTACAGGATGACCAAGAAGTTTTAAATGATAATTATGATATGTATTTGGAATTTATACCAGGATTAAAGAGGAATGCTGTTACCACTATAGCAAATGTATTCTGTCAGTAGGAACATTGGTGAATGCCGGCAAATTATTCTCACTTACCTCTTCATGTATCAGAAGGGAAGGCAGCCAAAACCGGTTTGGCTCAGTGGATAGAGCGTCAGCCTGCAGACTGAAGGGTCCCAGGTTCGATTCCAGTCAAGAGTGTGTGCCTTGCTTTCGGGCACATCCCCAGTAGGGAGTGTACAGGAGACAGCTGGTCGATGTCTCTCTCTCATTTATGTTTCTAACTCTCTATCCCTCTCCTTTCCTCTCTGTAAAAAAATCAATAAAATATATTTTTTTAAAAAAAGAAGAAAAAGGTGAAGGCAAGAATTGCAGCCCTTGCTAGTTGCTTGTCATCATAGAGTTGCCCTGTCTGTTCATTCTTCAAGGGAATCCCCTCTCCCTGGACTTTAAAGCAGCTGGTTTTCTCTCTGGCTTTATATTACAGGGGGGCCCACAAGTCTCTTGTTGGAGAGGACCACTATGAGGACCACATTGACCTGCATGTCTTTATTTATTTTTAAAAATATATTTTATTGTTTTTTTACAGAGAGGAAGGGAAAAGGACAGAGAGTTAAAAACATTGATGAGAGAGAGACATCGATCAGCCACCTCCTGCACGCCCCCTACTGGGGATGTGCCTGCAACCAAGGTACATGCCCTTGACCGGAATCGAACCTGGGACCTTTCAGTCCGCAGGCCGACGCTCTATCCACCGAGCCAAACCGGTTTTGGTGACCTGCATGTCTTTAGATCAATGTCATCAATGCCTTCAGAATTCCGGGAGCCCCACCACATCTCTGTCTGTGGAAAGACTCTGCTTCCTGCCGGCTCCCAAGGCCCTGGTTCATCCCTCTTTGGTCTTAACACAGAATCACGAATAATCATCCTATAACATTATTTTAATTGATCTTTTCACTCTTCATAATAGCCGAGCTATCGAGGCCTAAAACACTAATGCGCGAAAGCGTTCTACACTGAGATGTCCTCACTGGACCGTTACCAAGTTACAGCTGACGACAAAGCCAGGAGAAGAAGGCGCTCTCTCCAAAGGCCTTAAAGCCACCGTCACTCTGGACCAGGAAAAGCACTTCAAGCTCAGGTCCCGTGACTGAAATAAGACTCGGGGCCCGGGGTAAATCCAGCCGCTTTCTCTCTCATGTCCTGACCGCATGTTTACACGGGACTGGGACAGCGTGAGGAAAGTGAAGCCGGGAAGCTGCTGCCCAGCCAGCTGCTTGCTGTCACTGCCTCTCCTGCTGGTCGTTCCTAGCCCCTGGAAAGAGCGGTCTGCGGTTGCCCCCTGGTACTCATTCCTATACAGTCCTTAGCATGCAGCGTGCAGCCTGCTTCCCTCTCCACCACTCTGAAAAGGTAAGCAGTGCCGAAACCGGTTTGGCTCAGCGGATAGAGCATTGGCCTGCGGACTGAAAAGTCCCAGGTTTGATTCCGGTCAAGGGAATGTACCTCGGTTGCGGGCACATCCCCAGTAGGGGGCGTCCAGGAGGTGGCTGATTGATGTCTCTCTCATCGATGTTTCTAATTCTCTATCTCTCTCCTTTCCTCTCTGTAGAAAATCAATAAAATATACTTTTTTTTAAAAAAAGGTAAGCAGTGATGGATCCTCTCCCATCAAGTGTGACATCGATGTTCATCATTCCCTACCTGTTGGAGGGTGCTGAATGAATGAAGTCACCGTCACACCCCAAACCTTCTCCTCTTTCTGTTACCTTCTGGGATATCCTGTCTCTTATGTTTCCTCCTACAGCTCTGCCTCCCTCTAACCTCCCTGGTTCCTCCTCTTCCTTCTAGTATTATCTATAACTAGAGTCCCACTGCATGAAGATTCATGCAATAGTCTTTCCTTCCCCTGGCTGCCTGCACCCAGGACCCAGGCCTTGGCTCTGACCGCCACCTTCTGTCTTCACTTCAGCCAGAGCCTTCTAGTCTTCACTCTGGCTGGAGCATCACTCCTGTAGCTCCTTCCAATCCCCACCTTCCCCCTCATAGCAGGCATCCCACCCTGCCCAGCTACTCCACACCTGCATGCGTGCTGCTCAGAGGCCCAGAGCCACTGTGGGGCAGGGCTGCCTACATCTTTGTTGGATTAATTTGCATACTCACTCATGATTGGATGGTGGGTGTCGTGAAGTGACGGTCAATTTGCATATTCCTCTTTTATTAGTGTAGATAATAAAAGCACAATATGCTAATTAGACTGGACAGCTGAATGACCTTCTAGATGTCATTCTGGGTGAAGCTGCAACAATGGGGGCAGTTAGAGACGATGAGGCAGGCAAGGGAATTCTTAGGGGTGATGACACAGGCAGGCAGGCAGGTGAGTGGTTAGGAGTCAGTGGTCCCATATTGCTAGAGGGATGTCTGATTGCTGGTTTAGGCCTGATCCCTGCAGGCTGGTGTAGGCCAGGCTGAGAGATCCCACCCCCACAAACTTTGTGCACTAGGCCTCTAGTCTATAATAATAAAAGCTTAAGATGCTAATTAGACTAGACATCCTTCCAGACAACCTTCTGGACGAAGCCAGGGCTGCGAAGGAAGTCTGGGTCCTCGATGCCTCTTGGAGGC